>JAWZYV010012191.1:0-184349 GCA_038373885.1 Cheiracanthium punctorium | reverse complement strand
TAAAGTAAAAGAAATGCGGGCAACAAAAGTAAGAATGTTACCAACGTAAGCAGCAAAAATATCTGTATCATGGGGATTACTTAATTAATGATATGTCCTTAAGCACAAGAAAATATTTAAAAAGAACACTGAAGCAACAGTATTTCATTAGACGTGATAATATCACATTAACTTATGATTTATGGTCAAAGATAGGAATATAAAAAAGTCTCAGTGTAACTTGATGCATTTTTTCAGGATTGCCCAAGAAGAAAATAAAATGATCTTTACTCCGTTTCCTTTTTCATTCAGCAAGTTTTTGGAAATCCTAAACTGTTTTTCTTTTTGTTGTTGTTTTTTTCTGTACGAAAATTAATTTTTTCCTCCTCATTTTTTAAACTTTTGTCTGGTAAACGTTTTTTTAAACATGAAATATGCTGCTATCATGATTGTTTGCTTAAAATGACACTTCGACTTGATTAGGAGAAAAAAAAATAGCATAAAAATACTGTATAAAGTACTATAAAATAATTTAGTATAATATATATATACACGTATTTTATAAATTCGTTAATATGAAAACGATTAAAGAAGTAAATATTGTTGAGTGAATTACATTACAGAATGTCAAGCAGGCGAATGGTAAGATTTAATACTGTATTAATGAGAATAACAGTGATTTTTGACATTTAACTACCCTATTAGAGAGTATTTATAATTTTCGGTTACAGAATTACTGTAGGAAAGTTTCAGTTTCGGTATGTATAGTAAGAGTTCTTAGTCATTTAATGTTTTGCCATGTGACAGGTGTGCATTAACCCTTTAACGCGTGATTTCCTTGCTGTTAGGACATAACTCTGATATTTTGGCTGTTTTGATCCACGGAGAATAAATTTTATTTCAATTAAATATACTTAAGCGCTTCATAAGGTTAAGGTACGATGAAGAAAATGAATTTCCTTTTTTTTTTTCCCACAAACTCAGAAGACTGCGGAAGAATTGTGAATTTTGGAGGCAACAAAAAAGATGTCGAAACAGAAATAAAATCGATTTATATCTTCCAGTCGTGCGTCTGCTCTAAAGTTTTTAGAAATTTGGAAAAATTCACGTTTTCATGGTTGTTTTTTAGCAATTTTAAATTAGGTAATTTTTGAAGATAATCGCTCAAGTCCTTCTGTATTCAAACCACAAAAAATAACACTCAGACGTCATTTAAAACCATCTGTATCTTAAAGTCGCTCATTGTCCATTAAGTTTAAAAGATTTTGTTAAAATTTCACATACAATGGTAGATTCCAATTTAAATAAAAAAGATACTAATGACTTTTTTTTTGTTTTCTTTATTTTAATGCAATTTATAATAAAATTCAATTATTTTAAAACATTAATAACATTTGTAAACAGTTTTTTTTTTTTTTTTTTTTTTTTTTTTTTTTTTTTACAAAACTAAGTTTTTATGCGACGAGTCGTAAATATAGGAAAATCTCGTTAAACACTATTTTAACAACTCCGCTTTCATTCATTCTCAGTTGAAGGTATACTTTCAAATCTGATTTACGCGTGAAATTAGACATGCTTATTTTTGACAGACTAGTCATTCTTATAAAATCATCTTTAACTTTTTTTGAGGATTCTGTCACGAATTTTACTCATCTTTCAGCATCCTGTATGTGAACTGTGAATCTCTCGATATTATATCCCATACACTTTGAATCACTTTGGATTTGTTATTATAAAAACTGAGATTATTTGCGTGAAACAGAACACAAATCAAGAACAAAAAAGATGCACTTTTCGGGTTGTACAAAAGGTCCGCCCGTCATCAGGTGCAAGAGTGCCAATTTGCACACAGGCAGGAAAGCAGGGATACGTGAAAAGAAAACAGACGATTAGAAAAGAGAATGCGCAAAATTTACATTTGAATGTGAGCACGGAGGGGTATAAATCAGATTTAGATTTATCATCGAAAGTTAAAGGGCTATCATTTGATCTTCTTTCCAACGATTAAGTTTATTTGTTTCAGTAACAAGTAAACGAACTTCAGCTCAATAGGCACTTTATTTGATTTTGCGCAATCCCAACTGACAGTCTTATAGCATAATAATTATTAAACACCGGATTACATAAATCAAGGGTTTTATTACAAATATACAACAACAATAAAGCATTTGCAAACTGCTACGTCAAAAAATAATAGACATTTTGGAGGAAACTCGCCAATTTTCTGCTTAAACGAACCTTTGTTACTTAATTGGCATTGGCAATTCGAGAAAAATTTTACTATGAGCGCCAAGTCGTGTATCTTCCGAGTACCTCACCGAATGACGTTATCACCAGTAGAAGGTTGTTTGATCAAAATCTTTAGTCCTATTTTTAATTTATGTGTGTTTCTAACAAAGAATTTCTATTTTTATGTTCACGAATCCAAAGTTACAAATAGTGTGTGAGTATAACATTCAAGACATTCTCAGTTCACACACAGGATGTTGAAGGATGGCGTAAAACTCGTCGCAGAATCCGCAAGGAAGGTTTCTGGACATTCTGCAATCTGCACAGAAAGGAATCGGTCGTATGCAAATTCTTATCAAAATCTTATTAACTTTGTAGGCAATGAGCGACCGGAAGATGTCGATGGATTTAAATAACGTTTGGGTATTATATTTTGTGATTCAAATAAAGAGTTTGAGTTATTACATTCAAAAATAGACTAATTTAAGAATGATAAAAATAACCGTTAAAACGGGAATTTTTCCAAATTTTGGCAAACTTTAGAGTAGGTGCGCGACCGGAAGATAAACTGATTTTATTTTGTTTTATTTATTTATTTATTTATTTTTAACACCCTTTTCGTCACTCCAGTTTCGAGCTTTGTTGACTAAAAGGATGTTTTCGATATTCAAACTTAGGAAAAATATCGATTTTTTCGCCCACTTAAGTGTGTATCACACAGAGGTGAGCAAAATAATTGGCAGCCAGCATTTACTCACTTTTATTATTATTGTTGTTGTTGTTGTTACATTTATTTTATATTAATTTTGCAATGCATGGCTGAAAATTTAAATCATATTTCTTGTTTTGTAATTTTATCCCACATATTTTAATTGTGAAGATTTCAGACATTGTTATATTAAGGTGTAATTACATTTTAGATAAAATTATATAAATAATTTGGAAAACACACATAAAAATTATACTGACAAAACGCGGGAAGGTTACCTGAGAGTCACTTGAACCTAACACTGTTGTATACTTTTAGTTCTAGCCTTCCAGCCTGTGTGAATAGTGGAGATTTTTTTTTTTCAAAATTTTTGATTCATTTTACTTTCAAGCACCTTCATGTCGAGTCTCCTTGTTATGTGTCAGTTAAATTTGCTCAATAAAGATCGACTAACTTATTTCTTGTAAAATGATATAATATTTTTTCCCATGTATATTTTTTCTAGCTTGTTCTCTCGCTCTCTCTCTTTTTCTTGCATAATAAATATCATTTTATATTGCTATATTTATGGCTTTAATTTTTTATTTACTGGATACTGACGTCCCAATAATAAGAGTATACGGTCGGTTAAACATCTGAACACACTAAGAACCTGTCCTTAGTTTATATCATTCTAAACAATTTCCTAGTTTAAACTCTTTATCTGGTGAATAATTTATTTAGGATAACATGCATAATATATTCGTTCTTTTCATTTCTTTAATAATACATCCTCTGCAGTTATCTTGTATTCTGCAAATATCGTATTCAGATATGTTTTAGCTTATTATGATATTTTTTAAAGATATATTTTTAATGCTTTGCTTGCAAAATGGCACAGAGATGGTATTAATTTCTAAAAATATTTACCAGGGAGAAAATTACAGAAATATGAATTATGCAGTAGAATATAACTTAACATATGAAAGCATTCTGTAAGCTCACAAAATTTAAAACCGACTTCGGATTCTACTGAATTTGCATATTTCAAAGCGAGTCGCTTAAATACTCAGACTAAAATCCTAAATTTATCATAATATGAGAACCCCCAGCGAAAAAAATATACAAATATAAAAATCCATATGTAAACGCATACATTTGTAAATGTGCATTTTTGTATGCATTTCCTTTTCGTTGATATAAGCAGCATTCTTTTCTCCTCTCACTCAAATAAAGTAATCCCAGAACAACAAGTTTTTATTGAAATAATTTCGTTTTGATATCAAATACAAGACACAAAAAATGTGAGAGACGTTTTCCACAAGTGATCAAAACAGGGAAGTATTTACGAAGATGAAATTGCGTTGTTCGCCGCTGCAATGTCTACGGTCTGTTTCTTCCAATTTTCTGCATGCACTGCAAGAGAAATGAAAATGTAATATGTAAATTCAATAAACTATTATAGCTCTGAAAAAGCATATCTGAAAATATTCTATTTTATAAACTAACGCGTATTTTAAAAAATCAACTTTTGCCTGAATTAACTCTCTAGGCGTTTGGCGAGAGGGCAAACATTCAGAGTTCTTTTTCACTGTTCAACAAGTTCAAGCAGCTACGTATTCAAATCGTGGGTGTTTTGCTAATGTTACTAATTTTTGAGGTGATCTGCTCTTCTGGGATTCATGTTGTACGTGTGAGATAATTTTCATTTTAAATCTGTTAACTAGAATGCGAGATATAGATCTTTAAATTCCACATTGAATAACGCTAAGGTTGGTGGTTTCTAATACTGACAATATAACATCGATATATTGACCAAAATTAGAGATATCGCTGAACTGGGTTTTGTTTTGGGGACTTATTTATGGCACAAAATTTGGCACTATTTCAAAAATGTCTAATCTCGGCGACATTTGGCGCGATTATAACTGATATATGAGAGGATTTGCACTCTATGAAGTGTAACCCACTCCCAATAAACACAGGTTTAACCCAGTGTTGTAGTCCTAAGAAAAAAAGTGGGGGGACGTTCATTTTTAACGAAATTTAACCTAAACTTATCGGATTCATTAATTGTAATTATTCCTTAAACAACCAATAAAACTAATTTAACCATCATTAATTAAAATGAACTCATTGTTAAATTATTGATTACTTGTTAATAATCTAAGGGTGGAATTCTCCGCCGGTGGTTCACGAAATCGTCGGTTGTTAGCTACCAACTGGGCAGAACCAGTTGTTTGGTTACCGACTGCGATAACAACTCCGGAGGGAAACGGGAGGTCTTTTAGCCAATCACATGAACCCCTTGACGCTCCTCCTTAAAACTCCACCTCAAGGTGGGGCAAAGTTAACGACTGCAAAAAATTAACGACGAGCGGAGAATCCAGCTGTAAGTCTTTTGGATCAACCGTGTAAGCTACTTAATTTGTTGTTGCGAACATGTAATCGGATTCGGATTTGTGTGCTTGGATCGAAGCCCTCTTAAAATACTCGTTAGAAGAACAGCACAAGAGGGGGGGGTGCCCTCCGTTGGGGTCTTTCTAAGGGGTCCTAACCCGTATTCACAGTAAGTTTAGGAGAAAACCACCGAAAACTCCGAACTGTTACGGAAGCGCGATGGGAGCTACTTAATTTTTTTCCATTTCCATTTGTAAACAATCCAATGTTGCTGTTGTTATTGTAAACACGTATAGCGGATTTGTGTTCTTGGCCCGAAGCCCGCTTATAAATCCTCGTCAGAAAGACAGCACAAGAGGGGATGCCCTCCGTGGGGGTCCTTCTAAGGGGTCCTAACCTTCTAAGGTGTCCTTATTTAGGCAAAGTTTCGGAGAGAACCACGGAAAACTCCGAACGGTTAGATCATCGGACGCGCTAGGGACCCGAACCTGGGACCTTCACACTTAGCCCGTCTACCATTTCCAGTTTCATAACCACTGTGCCATGGTGAGGCAACAATCCAATGTCAAAGTGACAGATTTTCTTTTGGATTGGTACGTGATTATTCGCTACCCCGATTTTTGTCACTTTATCGGCCATTCGGAAAGACATTTTTTACCAAGAGTGCGTTAGGAAAGATTATAATCTGTTCTATTCTAATGGATATGTTTCCACTACTGAAGTGTTTAAGAAACCCGTGCAATCCCATCTGTAAAGTCGATTCAAACAGTCAAAAGTTTCCTTTTGATTTTTATACCGATGTACTTGCTCTCGCGCGAACAAAACAAAAATTTTAATTTCTTCACAGAATTAAAAAAAAAAAAAAACTTGTAAATGAGCGTCCCCCCCTGAGAATAAAAAGTGGGGGGACGTATGGGCTGAAGTGAAAGAGTAGGGGGGCGGCTTCCCTCTTCGACTACACCACTGGTTTAACCTGTTCATTCCCGTCTCTGAGTATTGAAAAACTCATTCTTTACAGCAATGCTGAGCACACAGGGTACTTATCTACGTTTCGTTTTTGCAAATGATAGCGATCACGTTAAACCTGGATTTTATATTTTAAGCCTCTAGTAATAATCTTCGCACGATACAATTTTAATTAAATAAATATCGATTTAAAAAATACCATTATATAGATTACATTAATTCTAAGTTCTATTATCAAAATTTAAAGTTATAAAATGATTTATAAAAAAAGCAATTTAAAATCTACTTTACTATAAAAACTGTAAGAGAAATTATTCGTCTTGCGTGCACAAAGGGTTAAAATTTTCAACTTTAATCTCGTATGGCTTGTAGTAACCGTAATTGGGACCTTAATTCCAGAGAAAATTTGTCTGAGTGTACATGTTTGCTGTTTGTCTGCTTCTTATTTTTCTGACTAATTATATTTTTCCGCTACAAAATACTTCTTAAAATATCAGTCAAGTGTCAACAATGGTGTTAAAAGGTACCCGTGTATGGTAATTTAATTGCATAATAAACTCCAAACTCCAATTACTTGAAATACTTCTTATGAATCACTTGCCGTAAAGCGAAACAACTTCGCCAGCTTGATATCGTATTTCATTTGTGCAATATGGTCTTACATTTTGTTTAATACTTTATTTAACATTTACGACTACATATACTTTTGCTCACCATTTAATAAAGCACCAGAGTATTATTTCGTTCTTTTCGGGTTTTTCTGTGGACATATTTTTGTGTCGAAAGCATGTTCGGTGCATTTTTCAGTAGGGTTGCATTTTCCAGGTAGCGAGGGAGGGGGCGGGGGGATAAAATATTGAAAGTCGCCAAAGTTTACAATTTTTAGTGATCTAGTGCCAAATTTTGCTCCAAAAGATGTCCCCAAACCTGAACCTAGCTTGGCGATATCTTCCACTTTTGACGAAAAACTGGCAAATGCTACAGTTTATTACGAAGGAGAAGCATAGTTAGAATATGCTTGACGAAGTCTGTACAAAACAGTTTTAGCAGGCAATTTTAATGTAGATAACGATTTCAAGGAAATGTTTTATGGAACAAGAAAGAAAAATACAGCGAATGATATATTTTCCAACTTAATTGAATAGGGAAGAAAAATAGGAACGACGCACGGATTATTATACAGCACTTTAGAGCGGATTAAAACAGAAAAGTGTTTCCAATTTCCTCTTTAGGTTTTTTTTTCTTTTTACGGTTGTAAATAAAACATTCTGCCATAGATTAAGGTATTCTGAATGTCATCAAAAACCTATTTATCATGGTGAATTAAAAATGTTAACATATTTACATACATTTATATATATTCAGGATATCTCGAACTCTTTGATCAGTGTGGCACGTTTTAAGCTATTGATTTTTTACATTTCCGATTAGAAAATGCTTTCTAATGTCATCGTTATTTTTATAAAGACTCAAAAAGAAAACATTTTATGGTGACCTCATATACTGAAAAGTCTGGTAAGAAAAATAAAGTAGGACCTTAGGAAAGTTATTTGGAAATTTTTCATTTTTTAAACATAGTATTGAATAAGATATTTAAAAAAAATAAAAACTGCTCAAATTCGTCACAACGTAAAAGAAATACACATGGTGAAGTTTCCCCTAAATCAGTCCAATTTCATTACTTAATAAAAACGGTGGCAATCCTTACATTATTCAGATGAGAAATGCGAAAGCGAAGTAATTGGGGGCAGTGCCCAACAACAGATCACGTCACCAGGCGGAAACGTACGTTCAGAAACATACGAACATTTTTAGCTTCTTCTTACATGTGCTTCATACAAAGTTCTTTCAATCAGCGGATTTTGATTTTTTTTTTAACCTGTACAGTTACGTTCTAAATTCTTTTTTTTTCCCACGAATGGATAAGGCCTTGCTTGCTTTCAAGAAAAACATTCTATGTTTATTCGCTCAAAATGATTTAAAAGTTGCATTGTCCTACTTAAATTAAAAATAGTTTATTATCCTTTTATACATACAAATTGTCACAAAAATATGGCGTATAATTATTAGGGGAGTTAGGAAACATAACAAGGATTCACAGAGTCGCATAGCAACGTTTGATGAAAAACGTTGTTTTCACACTGGTTAATAATCACTTCACAAAATATGTTGAAGTCATAGTTAACTAACCCTGTCAAGTCTTATGACAAATAGTTTATTCTCCGACAATTACAGCATTCAAAATGAAGTACTCTTTAAAATAATCAATTTTAGTTTAGTACTTTTTCTGAAAAAAATAATTAAATTATGGTATAGTAAGAAATTTCACTAAGACTTCAACACCTTTTGTGGAGAGATTATTAACCAGTGAATGAAAAAAAAAATTATGATCCCATGTGTTTGCGAACTGCCCGTACTCTCTTTAAAAAAAAAAAAAAAAAATCATCTTATAACATTACAGACATTGCCACTTAATAATTTATGCGGTGCATGTGGGCGAAGAATATGTTGAACTGTGTGCAAATACTTGGAAGCAACTATTGATTCTTCTCTACACAAACAAATCTAAGCATCATTTTAATTAAATACAGCTAACAATTGGATGTGCAATGCAACGATTGGATACGCAAATAAATTTCAAGTGCAAACGAAAAGTAAATCGCCAAATCTTACCTGTTTATATTCATCACAACAAGTATCAATGTCAAAAACCTGAAATTAAAATAAAAAAGCACTTCATCAATAGTAGTATTCAAACAAGTATATATTCATAAGTCTACTTATGGAAATTCATTTTTACTAATTAATGCATTTTAACTTTTATTAGCGAGCTATTACATCCATAAAAAAAATGCAAAAACGTTTAGTTTATTTGACGCATGCAAGGGCAGTTTGTGTTAAAATAGTCTCTATGAAATTATTCGATGTCAAATATAGGTACGAAAAAATAACATACATAAAAAAATACACCGAAATACGATCATTTTGGTTGGTGCGAAAGGTTCACCCTTCCTCACTTGCAAAAAAGATCCACTAGGAAAATTAAACTTATTGCGTACCAGTCCAAACGATCGTATTGCGGTACATTTTTACTTTACGAACATGTACCATGTAAGGAAAGTATTGTAATCATGAAAAAATTCGACTTCAATATTTTGGTGTATTGACACGTTTTGAGGTCTTCTGATTTTTCATTTATGCTATTTTTACGAGATGTGTGTGTGTGTGTGTGTGTGTGAACACGATAGCTCCTAAACGGTACATTCGATTGAGCTCAAATTCGGTATATATGTTATAAATCACCGTCGCAAGACCGGTGTTGATTTTGATGTGTATAGGACTATAGTTTTTCTACAGGGCTACGACAAAGATTTCTTTTGCATTATGACATATGGGGAGAAATTTTTGGAAGTGCGTTAGCGTTTATTTAAATGCTTGGTAGTGCTCTTAATCGTAAGTGTTCGGAAAGTCGAGAGGAGTCACTCCAGATACTTTTCGTAAAATGGATATCAGAATTATTTTTATCAGTTGTGGCATCTGCTGAAAATTGGAAAATGTGATGAAAACGCAACGAGATAGAAAAGTAACTCGATGATTTTTATCCGGAGAGTGTCCCTTTATGCAAGTGGCTTTTCTGTCTCTTTTCCTTTTTCATTTCAGTTGTCCTTATTTTTTAGTTTTATGTTTCCTTCTCACTTTTCTATTTTTCTCTTCTTTGGTCTTTCTTCCTTTCTTTCCTATATTATTATTTGTACCTTTGGGGCACTGGAATGACTGAGACAGCCACTTGTGGTAAAAGTCTCGATATATGTGTATTGTGTTTATCCCTTACTGGATTCATAGAAGCTTAAGCAGGCTTCCTTTGCCTTAGCAAAAGCCTCAAGAATTTACGAAAAAACGAAACTCGGTAGACTTCTTGATGTATATTTGGAACATTTATTTTCGTATTTCTGTTCTTGTTTCAAAAAGCTGCTAATAAATCCTCGTCGAATAAAACGTACTACACAGAGACAGGCTTTACTAGCACAGAGAAAAGAAATTTAAACTGCCAGGGGATTGAGCGGGAACCGAACCCACGACCGTACGCTTAACCCTTTGATGCGCAACCTTTTCTCAATGCTGAAAAAAGGGCAGCCGTTGCCATCGCTCGACTTAACTACCCGCAAGATGGCGGACGATCGAAACGTTCATCGCGTGCCACAGATCTAGAGACCCTTTTTTGACAATGGCTGTGCCGCACAACCAGCTGTCGTCAAAAAAGGGTCTCTAGATCTGTGGCACGCGATGAACATTTCGATCGTCCGCCATCTTGCTGGTAGTTAAGTCGAGCGATGGCAACGGCTGCCCTTTTTTCAGCACTGAGCAATCTATTCAGCTGTTCTCGCATTCTTCCATTTTTCAGCAGATGTCAGTGCTGTTAAAAAGAATCGTGACATTTCTTTACGGAAAATGACGTGCTAAAAAGCAAAGGATTCTCGTGGGGCTATGTCACCCGTAACTATTTTTATAGAAATCAAATACATTCTTCGTGACTGGCAACAGTCAAAACGTCAGAGTTGGGTGTTCCCAGAGCGGGAACACTGCGCGTTAAAGGGTTAATATCCATTAATTCAGGGATACCCAACACGCGGCCTGCTGGGTATCATTTTGTGGCCCCAGGAGATGGGTCAATCGAGCAAAAGTTTTAAACATTTATGCATTCAAGTAACAGACCCGTGAAAAGGGGTTTTTTCAAAATTAATCCCGTCTCGTTAAACTGTTAGACAAATTGAAAAACACACTCAAAGTAATTTGTAAAGTTCCACATCATAGTTTACATTTTACGACTAAGCGTTGGATGAAAACACAAATATGACAGATAAAGTAGGCCCTCCTATGGCACGGGTTCATATTAGATGAATTCGCATATCATGGGGGGGAGAAAATTGCGATCTTTTTCCTATAACACGTTAAGAAGACTCGTATACAGCTCGATAAAAGAATGAGATAGGCGTTTCTTTAGTACTTGTCACCACTACTGATGCTGTTCATGTATTTGTGACTCGTACAGCACGGATTCATATAACACGGAGCGCATCTACCGTGTTATGTAGTAGTACATCTACTGCACTACACTAATGTGCGAAACTTAAGCAATAATGAAAATTTTAATCAGATAGCTATGAAATTGCAGAAAAGAGGTCCTTGCGGTCAGTACAGTGAAAACGCAATTCATCAGAAAGGTCGTGCGCATACAAATGTCAGGAACAAAACGTCAGAGGCGACGTGAGCGTATACGCAAAACGCGTGCGGTCCGCGCGCGCAACACAAAACTACAATAAAAGGAAGGACGGAGACGCAACTTAAGACATTCGCTTCAAGTACAAGTGAGTTCTTCCGTGAAATATGGCAAAAAGAAATCACCTGGATGACTTCACACGTGGATCGATGATCGGAAAGCTGGACGCGGTGCGTGGTGTGACCAGTATAGTTGAAGAGTTCGGAATCAACAAAATTGTCGTTTCGCGAGCTTGGAAAGCTTTCCAAACCATAGGTACAGTTGTTAGGAAGATTGGTGATGGCTGCTCCAGGAAAATAACTACAGTAGATGACCGATATATCGTCCTGCAGGCGAAAAGATTCCGAAACCAGTCGGCAAGCACCATTGCTCAGCAACTGTGCACAGCAACGGGGCGTCAAGTGTCGCGGTTTACTCTGTCCAGACTCTTCACAAAGATTGCCTATTCGCTCGCCATCTAAACGCTGCATCCCTTTGAAAGTTGCCCATCGGCGCCACCGTTTCGAGTGGTGCAAGGAGCACAAAAACTAGGCATCTCGTCAATGGAGTCGTGTCTTCTTTCCGGATTAGATTCGTTTCGGTGCCACAAGCGATTTTCAACACCAGTTAATTTGTAGATAGGTCGGCACCCGGTTTCATCCCATTCACATCACGGAAAGAGACCGTTACGGTGGTCCTTGAGTTCTCGTCTGGGGAGGCATTATGCTGAATGGAAGGACTGAGCTCCACATTTTCAGCAGAGGTTCTGTAAGAAGAGATCGCTATTGTCAGGAGGTGATCCTCCCCCATGTGCGTCTGTTCCGGGGTGCAATTGACCAGACTTCGTTTTTGTGGATGACAATGCATGAAAAAAAAAATAAAAATAAATAAAAAATATAAAAAAAGCCACACCGGACGCCTGCTGTTCAGCAGTTACTGAATACTGAAGATATCACTCGAATGGACTGGCCAGCGTGCTCGCCTGATTTAAATCCCATAAAACTTGTTTGGGATGCTTTGGGAAGATGCCTTGCTGCACGTTTACACCCCCCGGGAAATATCCAACAACTGAAACAGATATAGATGCTGATTGAGGAATAGGCGCTCATACTTCAAGAACTGCTGGACAATCTGGAGCTGAGTAGGGAGAGACGGTGCGAAGCAACCATTTCAGTAAGGGGAGGGTATATCCCATACTAGGAAGCATCTGCTTGTTCTTCCTCTTGTACAGACAATCATGTGTAACTATACTATGAGTTCAATAAAGCCTTTTTTTATTCCATACTGTATGCATTGTATTCATTTTTGCGCAACTATGCTTTCGTCAGCGTTTAAATACAAAATGCTGTCTCGCATTTATGAATTTCATTTCTCTCAGATGATTTCTCGTAGAGTTATGGGAAAAAGAACACCTGTTGCTTAAGTTTTGCACACCAGCGTACTGGTCTACAGTAGAGATGAGACGGGCTCAGCCCGAGCTCGAGCCCGAGCCCGGGCTCGAACCGGGCCCGGGCTCTGTAATTCACAATTGAGTTCGGGCTCGGGCGGGCTCGGGCTCGTGAAAAATTTCTCCCTTTATTGAAGATGCTCCTTGAAACAGATTTTAAAAAGTGATTCATGAGGAAAATAAAAGTACAGTCAACTCCAGTTTTAGTGAACCTCTCGGGACCATTAAATTTCGTCCACAATATCCGAAATTCACTACAACCCAAGTGTCTTCATGATGGATAGAGATACTGTATGGGAATCGGGACTAATGGTTTGCTTTCACTATAGCCGATGGTTCACTATATCCGGGTTCACTATAACCGGAGTTGACTGTACTTATAGAAAAAAATAGCGGCACTGGCGCCTAGAAGGTGCGTGAAGCTCTTTGGATATTTCAGAACGGCGGCTTATATTGCTTAGTTAGTCTTGAGATACGACATTATTTGATAAACATGGATATGTAAAGAATTAGAAAGTGCATTGAGAGTTTGCAACTATATTTGTCTTTAATTTGCACAAACGGCAAAATTCATTGTATTCTATCAATGAAGTAATTGGATTTTTTTCATCTTTAGCTGAAATTTCGGGCTCGGGCGGGCTCGGGCTCCGAATTAAGTAATATTGCTCGGGCGGACTCGGATTAAAAGTCCTCGGGCTCGGGCTTCAAAAAGTGAGTCCGAACTCATCTCCTACATCTTACTCTACAGACGATTTTTATCATAGTGTTGATGTCCATTTTTAACAGACTTTAAAAAAAAGGAGGTATTGTGTTCAACACGTAAGTTTTTTGTTCAAGTATGCAGCGATAATTTTTCATTCATCATGTGTATCGATTTTTAGTACAGCTGAAGGCGAATAACATAGGTCGCGGTGCTAAATACGCCAATCTGCTATGAATTATATGCATGAGGATTTGAGGATATATAAAGGACTATTTTAATGGCAAGTTAACTGAAAATCACTATCGATTATGTGCACGCGCAAATCGCCTAAGAATGAAAAAGTCGCCATGCGTGGGAAATATCAAAGCTTTTCGGGGTAATTTTTCGGTATGGTGAAGTAATTCGAAGCCGGTTTTCATTTAAAAAAAAAATAGTCATACTTGTATAAAGAAAGAAAAATTAGGTCCACTCATGGGCGTAGCCAGAAATTTTTCATGGGGGGGTTACGATTACTGCAACCCACATATATGCATACATGTGTGTGATAAAGGAGTGAAGAATATACATTTTGTATGGCAAAAAATTCCTCATGGGGGGATTATGACCCCCTAACCCCCCCCCCCCTTGGCTACGCCCCTGGGTCCACTGCATTTACTGAGGCACGAAAAAGTCACCAGATTCTTTAGAAACAAATACATGAACATTAAATTATTTCGCATTGAAACTTCAGAAAGTATTAGCTATATAACAAATGTTGCTCCAGTAATGGTTAGAAAATAAAGGCTTACTAAATCTGATTAAAAATGAAGTCCCCGAAATTGTCAAAACTACTGGGGTAAATTTTCATTAATTATCGTCATCATATAATTATTCATGAGAGGCATTTAAGTTCTATCAACATGGATCAAATTATAAGTGCCATCATAAAACACTTAACTTCACAAGAAGGTTGAATGACAGCGAGTGTGTGAGCGTGAACATGAATTTGTGAACCAGATTCAGGATTTTAAGAAACACCATACACTTTTCTGTGTATTTGAAATGGCATGAAATATACCCTTGAATTTATTACCAGGAGAATTACAAATGGGAATACTAAAATGCCTCTTGATAGAAAGTTGAAGAGATTTTATTAGGTTGGTTTCGAAGAGTTCTATAAAATGTATTTGGGTGATGCTAAATGTTCTGAATTTCAAGAATACTTAGTCGATGGTTTCTCTATTTAGAAACCCGTATGCATCTGAACAGTGGCGGCACGTTACCTTTTTCAGTGGTTGGGCCCGAAAAGATAGTGCGAGTTAAATTTGTAAAAATATATGTACACACACAGAGAAAACTTTATATTTCGTGCACACCGCTGCTTCATGTGAACAGGCTTTTAACATTAAACACCACCAAATCACAAGTGAGAGCATGAATTACTAGTATTGGACAACATCAATGTGCATTAATAGCCTTTGCCCAGGTCGATACTGATCAGGGTTCGAAAAAACCCGGGCACCCAGTCGTACAGGAGACTAAAAAATATGCCTTGGCGACTAGCTTTTTTTCCATTAATATTACATGTGGCTCCTTATAATTTTTGCTAGCTACTAAGATTTTACAACTTTTTCTTACCCATGGTACTGATACTCTTAGTTTTTAGAAACAAAAGTCACGCTTCACACTAAGCTAATATACTTTTGAATTGTCTTGAGATATATTTGATCTGCAATTATATTACTTTTATGTTTAAAAAAAAGAAAAAACATTTACTTGTGTCTTTTTCAATTCTTACTATTAGTTCACATTCTCCCTATATATATATATATATATATATATATATATATATATATATATATATATATACATATATATATATACATCTTGTTAAAATTTTCAATCGCTAATAAAATACTTTTTATTCATCCACTGAAGTTCAAATACATATTTAAACTTGTAGTGGATGACAGTTGATGTTAATACAGTTTTTTTCAAATGTTAATTCATTAATTTAATTAATTTTAAGTCCTGTTACGTGGTATTAAAAATGAATGAAAACAATAAACAAAACAAACAAACTGAATTAACGGTATCGCCCCTTGCTTCACAAACGGCCCTGCATTTATTCATTCATTCATTAAATTTAATAAAAAGTAATTAAAATAAATTTTTTCTTTGTTGACTTAAGTAGGAATTGACTTTAAAAAGGATTTTTTTTACATTTCTTGTTTACGTTATATTAGGGAAACATTTGACTTAGAAATCATCATGAGAAGCAACGATGTGCTTAAAGGACTAGCACGCTAAGTTGGCTTAAAAAGGTGTGTGGCCCGCAGGTTAAACTTTTATCTGAAATTTGGCCAGGCAGCAGAAAAGGCTGGCCAGTTCGGGTGGCATTTTGGTCCCAGTTACGAAAATTCTTTTTTATTGGCGAAGAAATGGGCGGCATTTTACATGTTTTATCCAAGGAAGAACAGCAGCCATTAGTCTGAAGATTGCTATCACATTCTCATATCTAATGTCCTACGCAGATTTCAACATGAAAGAAGTGAAAAGTTTAGACAATGCTATTGCTTTTCGGTAGTTCTTTGAAAAAAGGTAATAGTGCAAATTTTACTTACCATCAATAGAATTTCAAAAGACAGCGAAATTATTTTGACGTAATTTTAAAAATCCTCAAATGGAGATTTTTGTTCGTAATAAATATCTAGAACTGTATTTTATTGTCGAATACATAATTTTCAGGTAAGATGTATTGGTTTGATACAGTGTTTCCCTATCTTTTACATTTGCGGGCCGACCAAATTAAGAAAAGAGTATTTCGCGGGCCAGCGTCAACCAAAAATAGGAAACAATATACAAAATGTATTTTATTTATTAAATCATTCCATTTGTGAAGTACTGTAACGCAGATATAATTTTAAATTAATTCAATATTTTCGGCTGTTTATTTCTTATTAAATTTTATATGCGTCGACTAGTAACAAAGTCCTGCTCACTGGCGCTGGTCTTCGGGCCAGCGGTTGGAAACACTGGTCTTTTGTTAGAATGAGAGTTTTTCCCGAAATATTTTACTAGACTCTCGAAGACGCTCCTGCACCTCTGTATTTCCTATCACCATTTATTTCATTCCAAATAATAGTTACTGAACGCGGAAGAAAAAAGTGGCAATCATGGGTTGAGAGGAATCGAACCTCTAGTAGAGATGAGACGGGCTCAGCCCGAGCTCGAAAGCCCGAGCCCGAAACCGGACCCGAACCGGTCTCGGGCTCTGTGATTCCCAATTGCGTTCGGGCTCGGGCTCGTGAAAAATTGCTCATTTATTGAACATACTCCTTGAAACAGATTTTAAAAAGCGATTTATGAGGAAAATAAAAGTACTTATAAAAAAAAATTAGCGACACGGGCGCCTAGAAGGTGCGTGAAGCTCTTTGGGTATTTCAGAAAGGCGGCTTATATTGCTTAGTTAGTCATCAGATCGAACATTATTTGATAAACATGGATATAAAGAATTAGAAAGTGCATTGAGAGTTTGCAACTAAATTTGTCGTTAATTTGCCCAAACGGCAAAATTTATTGTATTCTATCAATAAAGTAATAATTTTTTTAATCTTTAGTTGAAATTTCGGGCTCGGCAGGGCTCGGGCTCCGACTTAAATAATATTGCTCGGGCTCGGGCGGGCTCGGATTAAAAGTTCTCGGGCTCGGGCTTCAAAAAATGAGCCCGAACTCATCTCTAACCTTCAGTGCTCGAAGGTGCGCGGCGGAGGCAGAAATACAGATCCTCTCAGCTACGGGGCACCCAACACAGATTTAATCGACTTTCCGTTGTTAGATGAGCTAGGTTTTGATTACAAAGCCATTGTTTCATTCTTATCAATTAGCTTTGTAGTATTTAGGGAGGCCTTTTTTTTGAAAAATTATTTAAAAAATAAATGAATGAATAACAGAAAAAGATGCTGTGAAATCACTTTTTGCGTGACGTCTTTAAAAGAAAATAACTTCCAAAAGCAAATTGCATTTAAATTGAGTATTTTTGAGTGATCAGAAATTTCTTTCTCGCAGATTTGAAATTGTATTTAATGGTTCTTGCATTACAGCCACAAACACTCTCATTAAGGTTTCATTTCAATAAGCGAACCCACCTCTCTCTTCACAAATATTTGTTTCTTTTTTAAACACAATGCAAAATTTCTGCCCCCCGCAATCGCCTTTCAGGCAGGAATGAAAAGATGACTTCATAACATTTTAAAAAATAATTTTTATTTTCTCATTATTATTTGTTCGGAAAAGCGAAAAGAAAACAAGAAGACGGCAGTTCTTTTCAATTTGAGGCAAAATAAACTTGAAAATGTGCTCTAAAAGATTAAAAAAGAAGAAAATGATACAAATCCTTTGTGGCAAGAGAACACAGAATTGTAAGATTTATTTCATCATTATGCTGGAAAGAAGTTTTATTTTAACGTTTTCCATTTGCTTTTATTCGCTACGAAAATACACATTGGCTGAATTGTGTGGTTATTTTTCATTTCTTCCCTTGTTTTCAATCCTTGCGCCTTCGTTTCAGCAAAATAATAATAATAACAGCGATTAAAATATCGAAACGACTTTTCTTCCACGCTGAACATTCATTGCATATTAAACTGGCTTTCTCTTGAAAATGATTTAGTCCAGTGCTTAGTAAGATTTGGGAAAATATCGATATTGCTTTTTGAAAGAGCATTTGTAAAATTCTCATTTTCGCAAGAGGTTCTGTTTTCAAAAATACGTTTTACAGTTATTAATATACGTATTAATTAGTAAGGTATATTAAATCCCATTTAAAAGTTACATACTTTTTCGGTTATACAACTAAACGGTATGCAAGAATTAGTAATCTCTTAAAGAAGAAGAAAAAAGGAACCATGACCATACTCATCCCGACACGGTATTTTTTTGCGCAAAACTTGGAAATGTACCGCCGAACGTCAAACTTGGCAGTTATAAACTAGCCAATAGTCACCAAGTTTGGGAATGTTAAGATTTTGGACATGGTCTAAAAAATAATTCACCATAATCCTTTTATGTATTAAAAATGTCCAGTCCATAGATCTTAATGTATTGAAAGTCTTTTGAATGACCCTGGGAATAAACTAATCAGTCGATTGCAATCAAAACGAGCCTTCAGAGAAGCTTTAAATTTCGCCCTCCGTTCTGAAACTACTGGCAACCTATATAAGATCTGCGCAGACTGCTTTGGTCACGCTATGAAGCGGCCACATCGGAGGTTTTAAATTTGTCGACAAGGAAAAGATCTATTCATCTTGCCCTTGTTCTGTCCTGCTTCTACTGCTCATATCATTAAATGTATTGGCGCCTCTGTGAGGCTGCCGAGAAGTGAGGAGTATAATGGACTTGTGGCGTTGCTAGAGCGACATGGTGTCATCGACATGGTCTAGGTGTTTCTGGACCAGTGGGACATGAAACAACAAAAAAATAATGAGCTATTTTCTTCCCCTCTCGACAAACAGAACGTTTTTACCATCTCGAAGTTCCTGATAAAAATTTTGATTCCAAAATTCACTCGCCAGTCTCCTTCAAAAATTGATTGATAACATATTCAACTAAGCAGTCAATTTATAAAATTTGAAAGGAAAATCACTGAAGATCAGCTTGAATTTAGATGACTACAAAATTTCCCAATGTGCTATTAAAATTAAAATCAGAGATTCTGAAACTGATTGGACGCTTATAAATAGTTTCATTTGGGATTTGCAAATGGAAGTGACTGCAAATGATTCTTTACTAACTTAGTCGGTCAAGACAATGCTTCTGTATTTCTCTGAATATAATCTTTTCCATTCCGATAAAATAATATACGTTAATAAATGAATGATGAGCTTTATATGATTTTTATACATTAGATGATGGTGATATGACATAGTGCACTGAAGTGTTGTGCATCAGCATGCAAATATTTGCTTAAAGTACTAACCACTGTCCAATAGGATTCTAAAAATATCCAACCACTTTGAAGAGCCTAGAAAGAAATCCGGTATACATACTATTAAATGTAGTCTTTAAGATTCATTTAAAATTTCTCATGAGATCAAATATTTTTGTAAATAAATATTTCTTGTAAATTTGAAAAAAAAGGTAAAATAAAATAAGCAAATCATTCACAAACATGTCCATTGGTAATGTTTTTCAAGTTATAGTCCATTATCTACTTTAAAACGCATTTTGCTTATGTAAAATGCGTTGTAAATGATACACATTGGTAGAGTTGAAATGTTGAATTAAATTTCTGCATTAATCCCAGACTAACTACTCAAATACTAAATTATAAAAAATAGTACTGCTTATGTCATTGATCTATTTCTTCTTATATTTATTTATCAAAGGGTGGGCACTTGCACATCAAGCATTCTTCACTACTTAGACTCAAATTACTGACCATTTTTATTACGGGGCACCCAGTGGGATCCCCTGTGAAGGGATGGACAAATTAACACCGATGCCCAAGCCGGGATTCGAACCCGTACCTAAGGCGTGATAGAACAATTCTTTAGTTGCTACACCACCTGGGCGGCATTTACTTATTTGTTATCATTATTTCATGTTTCTATACTTTTGTTTAATTTATTTTATTTATCTGTTTATTATTATTTTATATTTTTACATTTTGTTTATTTAATTTATTTAAGAATTAACTTACTACAGTTCTTTTTTGCTGATTCGTTCTCCGTCTCGACTGGCTTTCAACTTTTATACTCTCTGATTTTCTTAGTTTTTTCTTCTTTCAAATGTAAATGTACTTTTCCTTCGCACTTTTTTTTCATTTTAGTTCTCTCACTTTCCTGCCTGTTGGAACTTTTTTGCAGCTGAAGAAGGATGACTTATTGTACCAACCAATACTATCGTAATAAATTTCATTATTAATTTTATACTTAAATGCTACTCCTTTTTGATTAAAGTGGATTAATCCAGACTCCAAACTTACTGAGAAATAATTTTGAAAATAAATCTGCTAGTCTAAATTTAGAAGCTGACTATCAGATAAGTATTCCTTTCAAATTCAGATAGCTAAGATTTAGAAAAACGAAATTTGAAAACTTACATTTAGCCAAGAGAACGATGTAATTAAATTTAATCGAGTATTTTAAAAATCAATTAAGGAACAACGTTTCAGTTAACTGTATGAAAGTATAGTTTTAAACCATCTATTTATGTTTTTAAAAGACTTTCAATTTCGATAACATTAGTCACAGGATAAACTTAAAATCTGTGTCTGTGCAAGAAAATAAGTTAAATTGAAACCCATATGCACTACTTATATTTTAATTTTGAAAGCATTATTAATAAAGTTATTTTTTATAAGATTATATTAGGCCAAGCATTAATCTTCATAGAATGACGTATAAACTCAAAATTAAGAAGTATTAAACGTAGAATCATTTATACAACTATGTAATTAGCAGAAACTATATCATTTCTAGTACCTTCAGTGGTCCAGTCCGTAGAAGCTCAGTTCCCATCACAACACCAAAAGCCAAAGAGCGCCGGCCTTGGTCAGCATTTGGGAATGGGAAGCTTCTCTCGACTTCACTCTGTGGGACCGAGTACACTAATGGCCTTATCACACTAAAGGGAAAATCCGAGCAACTTCGCACTGGACCAAATTTTCGGACGGACTTGAAGGCGTGGTTATCTTTGAGGGTTGCAAAAGTAAACAAACTCTCTCTGACGCGAAATAGTCATCGCATCGCTGATTTGGCGTGCAAGTTCTTATTTTACTTATCGTGCGTTGGTATATTTACATCGGATCGGCAGCAATTTCGGCAGCATCGGATGGGCAGCAATCTCTAATTCCAAAGTCCACTTGAACGGGGCCATAATTTTATTTACACGTGATTCTGACATCGAGCCAAGCTGCTAAGCTTCGAACATAGTCGCCATTGCTCGAAATTGCTTCTGACGTAGCAGGAAGAAGTACTCTGATTGGCCGAAATTTCGTCCGACTCGGACTTTTTCCTTCGGAAAGGAAAAAGTTGGAGTCCGCGTCGTCAAGGTAACGGCGGAGGAAATCGGCCGGAAACTTGATTTGCAAGGAAAGTTGGTTGGATTTTTCTCAGTGTGATAGCCCTATAAAGGGACCTAATTCACGTAAAATATATCATGGTTCCAATATCCTCCATATTGAAACAATACCCCTTGGTGTTGCAAATCTAGGTTCAGGTCTCTCATTAGGAATAGGTTTAATGTTAGGAGACCCTTTTTTGAGGTGGTAGCTGCCTACTAGGTGACCCTATAACGTAAGTGGCAAATACTTCCCGACCTTCATGCAGAACTAATGGCTTCATAGACAATCTTCTGGGATTTTGTAATACATGCATTTCGCCTCTACTTTACAAACAAATAAAAGATACCAGAGTATCACTATCAAGCAAATTCAAAAAATTGTGGCTTAATTTGCATACCCCAGGAACTCTGTTCTCCACTTGATCTAAACAGGAGTTGAGCTGACGTCTACAGTCTTCCTAAAAAACAAAAACCGGAACAAAATTACACTCAAAAGAAAAAATTCGTATTTCTTTAATAAAACTCATTGACTTAAAATCATTGTCCAGTCACCTACTTTGAAGAAAAAAAAATCGGATGTGTCCAACACATGACTTCCTTGCACGTCTATTAGATCAAAAATATTTTCGACGCACTTCCTCTAAACTTATTTGTTTGAAAGAGATAAAATATCAATTATAGTAAGATTTAGCGATTTCTAGCCAAAAATTTCGATATCGCCAAGCTGAGTTCAATTTGAAAGATTTCCTTCTGACACTTTATTTGGCGATATTTCACCAAAAGCCGACAAACTTCAGATAGTCTGCGAGATTTTGGGGATAGCCAAAGTAGTCATTCACCACAGACTTTCAATGAATTGAATGCATCCATACACCTCAATGAATTTAAAGTCATTTGGCTCACCCTGTAAATAAATTCTCAGTCGATTGCTGTCAAAAAAGATATTGAAAACAGTTAGATATTACAATAGTTCTAAATACAAAAGTTCAAAATTCTACGGGTTAAAGTTTTAGAGTTTTACAAATACGAAATAATTTTTGGCGCCAAATTTGGCGATATTTCGGCGAAACTCACCAAGGTTGACCACATATGGCGAGATTTTAAGCATGAACCAAACAATGCCAGATTATCGCCAAATTTGGCGATATTTCGCCAAAACTCGCCAAGAACGATGACAAATAGCGATACTTTGGGCATGGACCAAACAATGACTGTCTACAGTTGTATTATATTGAAGATGTCCATAGACATTAAAGTACTGAAATTATTTTCGGTGGTTCCTGTAAATAAACTCTCCAGTAGATTGGAACCAAAAATCGAGATGCACAACTAGATGTTACAACAATCTTATATATGAAATTTCATAATAGTTTTTGAGATTTGAGAGTTAAATATGCACACACGTAAACCAAAAGTCGCCAAGCTTGGCGACTTTTGGCATAGTACTTGAGGGAGGCACGTGACCGGGGTCGGACCATTACCTAACTTATGTGGTAGGACGGTATTGTGCTTGAAATGGATGAATGCCCCTAAAATTGCCATTGACCGTAATGTATTGGAAATCTTTTGAGTGTTCCTGTAGCAGAACTATAAATGATAAAGACACTTTTTTTAATGGAGAAATTAATTTTCTAACTCTTTACATCATATATCACTTCTGAGTCGTTTGAAATAGCCCAATACTTCTAAAAAACGCTTTGATGAATTTCGGCCCATAGAGCTTAATGTATTTCGAATCTTTTGGGCGGTTCTGTAGATACACTATCCAGTCGAATGGAACCGAAAGGGGAGGTGCACAACTAGATGTTACAAAGTTCCTAAATATAAAGTTTCAACATTCTACGCCTAATAGTTTTTGAGATATGCGAGTTTAATGAATTTCGGCCCATTGAGTGTAATGTATTTCGAATGTTTTGGGCAGTCCTGTAGATAAACTATCCAGTCGAATGGAATCAAAAGGGGAGGTGCACAACTAGATGTTACAACTATCCAAAATATGAAGTTTCGACATTCTACGCCTAATAGCTTTTGAGTTAGGCGAGTTTAATGAATTTCGGCCCATAGAGCATAATGTATTTCGAATCTTTTGGGCGGTCCTGTACATAAACTATCCATTCGATTGCCACCAAAAGGGGAGGTGCACAACTAGATCATAGAACAATCCTAAATATCAAACCTCAACATTCTACGACCAATAGTTTTTGAGATATGCGAGTTACATACATACGTACGTACGAACGTACGTACAGACGGCATGGAAAAACAGGCCACAATAGACTTGCCGCTTGTCAAAATGAGTTGCAGACGCGATAATATGATCGTGCATGATAGCCTACGATGAGATGCATCGAAAAAAATTTTTAAATTAAATTTAGAGGTAGTCAAAATCGGTTCTTTTGTCGAAATTTGGCCCCCAAAATTTTTCGGGATCACATTACTTCCTTATACTACGTACAAGGAAGTAAAAATTAGGAGTTTTCAGTATTAAAAAGTGTATGTAATTCCATTCGAGCTTGTTATAAAATATTGCAAGAGAATTTTAATAACAAGAAAATAAGGGAAGGAGAGGAACGAAAATGCAATGTGCATTGTTATGATATCCGAGCATTTTTAATTAAAATGTTACACGTTTCTCAACTATCGGACAGATAACAAGATAAAATATGTTGGGTTGGATATTGGTATTTTTTAATTAAATTCGTTTGAAAATATTTCCTCTTTGCTATCGTTTGCTCACAGCATTCGGTGTCTTTCTGTAATTTTTTTTTACCCCTCTCATAAGGTATTCATTTTCCAATTTTTTAGGAAAAAATATTAAATAAAGATAAATACTGGTAATTGTGCTGGTGTAACGCGCTACGAAATCGTTTGCTGTCTTCAAGCATAAGTGTGACGCAAGCAAGCGCTTTAAACCGAAATAATTAAATTTTTTCACTGCACTAATTTGAATATGTTTACAAACGGAGATCTTTGAAGGATGTAGTACATATTTAATAATCTTCTTTCAAAAAACTACTACTCTTACCGATCTTCGAATTTTCAAGGAAGTTTAATTCATGTTCTTCCCTTATTAAAAAAGTAATTAAGTATAAATAAATATAACTCGTCCATGCGAATATGTAGGATATGCAAATTATATTTAACCCTTCGACGTGTGGTAGTTGCGCTGTGAAAAATCACATTATTCCAGCGCTTTCACTGCTAATCGCAAAACAATGCGGTTAAATGGTGCCAACGCTGAAAAAGTGCAGCTGATGCCATCGATCCATTTAACTACCAAAAACATGGCGGTCGATCGAATCGTCCATCTGGCGCCACAGAGCTCAAGAAGTTATCTGACACAGCTAGTAGTGCGGCCGCACACCGCTCAGCTGTCATTGATTGAGAACTTCTTGATTTCTGTGGTGCCAGATGGGCTTTTCGATCGACCGCCATGTTCTTGGTACTTAAATGGATCGATGGGAAAGGCTACACTTTTTCAGCTGTTTAGTCTATCCAGTTGGTCTTCTATATTAATGTGAAAATGCTTGCACTTCAAAGGGTTAGTACACCAAACAAGAAAGACAAACCTTACCTAGCATATCTATCATAGCACATTTTCCAATCAACCGTATTTACTTTATTCAACTAACAAACATGAAATAATTAAAACTTTCTAAAATAAAACACATAAAAAGTTGCTTTACGTACGTCCGACAATAACTGAAAAAAGTCTTGATTTTTTTCAGTTCACACTCTTCTGTCTCTTGCAGATGGTAGAGCTTTTGCAGTTAACAAAGGATGAAATTTTTTTCTATCACTCGAAATGTGGGCTTCTGACGATAAGTGTCTTTTCTTGCGTTTTATTTTACTAACAGTTAAATTGATCTGCGCTTATGTATTATCCCGCTGATCACCTTCGTCCATAACCCCCCCCTCACCAGAACGGTGCGACTTAGCGGCAGTGACGGAAAACCATTCAGAAAATCCCATTATCCAGATTGGTTAGTCTTATTTATTTTATTTTATTTATAAGACAGTTTTTTTCCCTCCATTCAGCGCTATTTTCAACCTTACCAGCAGTAAAAGAGTTTTGTCCAGGGTTTTAGCTGGATAATACATACGTACCAATGGATCGATCCCTTCCCCAAAGACACAAGAAGGCGAAGATTCCCTCACTGAGCTCATCGTTGCGGCTCGGCATGGATCTTTGAAGGGCCCACGCCGTCAGACAACGATTGCATAAACGCGATGCCAGGTTATTAAAATTCTTGACCTGAAGCCATGGTGTCACAGGGAGCACTTGCCCCTTCCCCGAACTTAGTTGCGACAACGACAGCCCAAACAACGTTGTGAGCTACTTTGAGCTTACAAGAGGACAGCTCACGTCCTCTACCCGAAGAGCACGTGAGCTGTCCTCATCGGGTTAACCCTTTGAGGCGCAACCCTTCACCGATGCTGAAAAAAGGGCAGCCGTTGCCATCGCTCGACTTAACTACCAGCAAGATGGTGGATGATCGAAACGTTCATCGCGTGCGACAGATCTAGAGACCCTTTTTTTTTTTGACGGCATCTGGCTGTGCGGCACAGTCAGCTGCCGTCAAAAAAGGGTCTCCAGATCTGTGGCACGCGATGAACGTTTCGATCGTCCACCATCTTGCTGGTAGTTAAGTCGAGCGATGGCAACGGCTGCCCTTTTTTCAGCATTGGGCAGTCTATTCAGCTGTTCTCGCATTCTTCTATTTTTCAGCAGATGTCAATGCTGTTAAAAATAATCGTGACAATTCTTTTTTACGGGAAATGACGTGCTAAAAGTAAAAGATTCTCGTGGAGCTGTGTCACCCGCAACTATTTTTATAGAAATCAAATCTATTCTTCGTGACTGGCAGCAATCAAAACGTCAGAGTTGGGTGTTCCCAGAGCGGTTAAATGCTTAAAATATACATTTTGAACATAAAATTTTCAATCGCATGCACACGAATTTCCAATGAACAACCTTCCCCTTCGCCTGTGCATCCCCGTTCTCGCAGGATATCGGTCCTCTGTTCATTTCGTCTTTGGTCCCATCCGAATTTACATCAGAAATGTTTGTCTCTTTTTAAGATCTGAGTAAAAATACAGCTCTAATTTCTTTTAGTACATCTATTTGAGTAATTTTTTTAATGCTTTCATTTTTTTGCAATGAGACTTCTTATTTATAGAGCATAGCTGGAGTGCCAGTTCTGCGCAAGAGAGCTTTATGGAGCTCAAAATTGCTAAAATTTGGGGAACGGGTTGATTTTTAAGATTTTACAGTCACCTTAGGCATTCTGTATATCCTTTTACACCTTAGTTCAAACTTTAAAGTCGTAGATTTCTATACCGGGCAAATAAACAAACTCACATTTATACAGGGTATGCCAAAAAAGTTGGTAACTTACTTTAATTCTTTATCTACTAGAGATAAGCGGAAAATGTAAATTGAAAATATGTTCAAAATAAGGTAGGAAAAATAGACTACGTTACGGAAAAATATTCCTTTCGTTAATTTTCAAAATATTACACATTTTAATTTTGTATACGACCCGCACACAAAAAAATTCCAATTCATAAAATGTGCCCATACATTAATGAGTTGATGTGCAAAATTTCAGCCTTTCATCATAAAATGATATCTTTAAACAAAGAGATATATTTAAGCAAATATGTTCGGGGGGCTGTACGTGTTTTTAAATGTAAACGTTTACTGCTTGAGTGGGAAAAAAAATTCTTAATTTCTCTACGCCCCTCAAATACAATCATTCGACATTTCCCTTCGACAGCCATTGAAAAGTGGCTTAATTCAGCATATGTAGCGAAACCTCGCTCTCCAGCAGAGGGCGTGAGCAAGCACTCTCTAACTAGTTGTCGATGTGAGAGAACGACAGACGAGTTTTGATTGTACTTCGATAAGCGCACACATGCGCATTCGTTTGTAAAACTTCAATGTAAATATTATGTACATTTAATTAAATAGATTTAGTCAAGACTACCTCTCTTCAGTCAGTCATTTGAATATTTCGATTGACCACCTTCGATGAACCACCGACGTTAGTTTTGAATTGCTTTCCGAAAGGGCCCTTTTGTCGTCAGCATATATATATCTTCATATCGTTGACACGTTTAAGAATATAATTCTCACACTTTGTACATCACCTCATTAGTGTATGGGAACATTTTACTAGTTAGTTTTTTTTTTTTTTTTTTTTTTTTTTTTTGTACCGGGGTCGTATGCAAATCTACAAATGATAACTTTTTGAAAATTAACGGCAGGAATTTGTTTGAGTCATTTTTTACCCTACCTTACTTTGAACATTCTTACAATTTACAGTGTCAAGTTATCGCTAATAGATAAAAAATTAAAGCGTGTTACTACCTCTTTTGGACACTCTGTATATCCTTTAACACATCTGTTCAAAATTTAAAGCCGATCGGTCGAATGGTGCAGATTTGTATACTAGCCAAATAAGCAAACTTTCACATTTATATTTTAGATTGCAACTCAATTAATACCAGAAACTTGAGCATTCGCTTTTAGACATGGCTTAAAAAGAAAATATCCTTTTAAAAAATACTACATACTTTTGATTTCGTTATCTTTAAAAAATATATCTTCTAAGTCTCGATAGAGATTAATAATACATACCGTTAAATTTTTTATGATTCATATAGCTATTCTAAATGCAGCTTTTATTCTAACCCTAGGAAATTGGTTACACGAAATGTACCACTTCTTAAAATTAAATAAAAAGATACATTATGAAGATAGCTCATTTAAAAAATGCCCCGAGGTACCAAAAACTACCAAATTTCATAAATATGAAAATAACAAAGAAAGTAATTGTGTTTTTAAAGACTTTGCATCTGAAGCTAGACAACCCTGGTGAGAATAAGTATAATCTCCGAATTAGCATTTTTTATGTTTATTTAAATATTAAAATAATAAGTAATGGATCAATACAAATATTTCTTATAAAATATTATATGATTTTACTTAATTGAGTTTCTTATATCGATTTTACTTATTTAACACAACATAATTACGTGGTCTCATTTTGACCGTTGTGTGACTTAAATAATTACTACTTTTTCGTTTCTTATGAATTATTTTTATCTTCCTTGACTTTTTCTAATTACGTATTCAGTAAACATAAGTTTAGTGAATTTAAAAAAACATAAACTCACTGATTATTTGTATTTTTAGATATTTTACGAGAAACGGTCATTTTGGCAGCTCGTAGGAAATACTGCTTTTACCGATTTGAGTGTACAGGTTGTTTTTATTGACAGGGTGTCCAGCTAAGCACACACTAATTTCAAAATTAAAAATCTTAAAAACAATCATCACTAAAAGAATGCACCAAACGATATATTTGTTATGTACAGAAGTTTCGAAATAGCGTAGCTACAATAGCTACCAGGGCTGCCCGACATGGTTAGCAAGGTAAGCATCGCATTGGGGCGCCATTTCGAACTTAAAAACTGAGAAAAACTTGATCTAGAGCATAAAAGGGGGCGCCTTTTTTTATGTTTGCAAGGGGGCGCCACTTACACTAGGTCCGTCCCTGATAGCTACTAGAGATGAGACGGGCTCAGCCCGAGCCCGGGCCCGAACCGGGCTCGGGTTCTGTAATTCACAATTGCATGCGGGCTCGGGCTCGTGAAAAATTTCTATTTTATTTAGCATACTTCTTGAAACAGATTTTTAAAAATTGATTCATATGGAAAATAAAAGTACTTAAAAAAATAGCGGTACGGGTGCCTAGAAGGCGCGTGAAGCTCTTTGGGTATTTCAGAACGGCGGCTTATATTGCTTAGTTAGTCATGAGATCGGACATTATTTCATAAACATAGATATAAAGAATTAGAAAGTGCATTAAAAATGTGCAACTATATTTGTCTTTATTTGCACAAACGGCAAAATTAATTGTATTCTATTGCGGACTCGGGCTCCGACTTAAATAATATTCCTCGGGCTCGGGCTTCAAAAAATGAGCCCGAACTCATCTCTAATAGCTACCCTCATACAGTGGCGTACAGATTTCCTTTAAGAAGAGAGAAATTACAGGCGTAATCTTAATGTTTAGAAACGTAATCTTAATGTTAAAAATTAAAGTTTTATGGATTTTATAATACAAAATCTTCGATAACGGGGATTAGAGCCTCCAAACACCCCTTGAGTAGGCCACTGTCGAAATCAATCGACGATCATCGTGCATAAGTATAAATTCATTCTCTGCCAGCAGTCACAGGACAATCTTTTCAAAATGTCCAACCTACAGAGGTGGCTCAAACGAATAACGAGATTTGTCATCTCTGCCGGTAATGCCTCAACAGAAACGGATTCATATGCCACACAAATCGACGATTCATGCTCATCCAGCATGTCGGGATGGTTCCGGTAGACAGTTTCTCCCAATATGCGCCTCAGATGATGTCAGATCGGGAAAATATGAAGACCAGTCCTTTACAGAAGCCAGTGATTTCAGTGGCATCTGTTAGCGGTTTTTTGGAACTACTATTCCGATACGTCTGTATAATTTTTTTACAGGTTTTGTAATAAATATACAGTTTGTCTTATTCCTCTATTGTCCTTTGTTTTCGAGATATGTAATTTTGAAATCAATCTGTTCTCTGCTGGACACCTGTGTAAGTGGTAAATACTGATCATAGCTGATACAAATAGTACTTAAATATAATTTTTAATATTAGTAATTTTATTGAAAACTATGTACTAAATTATAACACAACCATTATGGTGTTTTCTTTGTACCTCCAATTACGATAAGCGGTCAAAAAGACCGTTCGTTTTGAAAGGAGTAAATGACAGAATTTTTGGCACTAAATGATTTTAATACGAACACATAATAGGAAAACGCACTCATTATGAGTTTTAAATTTGTATGAATCCAATAATTGGATCGTTCACACCTTTCAAAACGAGAGATCTTTTTGACCACTTGCCGTATTTGTAGATATAAAAATAACATCATGTTGATAAAGTTAAATAATAACTTTTAAACAAGCAAAAATACAAGAGCGTTAGGCACAACCTAGCATAACAAAGCTCTCTAAACGTCTATTAAGGTTCAGAGAACGTTACTGAACGTTCTATGAACGGTAACAGATTTTCAGAGAACTTGTTGCTTTGTCTGGGGAAATGTTGCCATCGAAGTTCAGATAGAGGGATTGGGAAATATAAAGTAACTGAAGTAAATGGCAGCTTTCTTCAAATGACCACTTTCTCTTTTTTCTTTCTTGTATTTAACTCAGTTGTTTGCTTTGCTGTTTTTGTGTAGGTTGGTGATTTTACTACTGTGTAAAGATTAATCCGTTTTACCATTCGAAATCTACGTGCAATTCTTATTTCTGTTACGCGAGCTTAAGTAATTTTTTTTTGTTGCTGTTTTTAATGATGATTTTATAGTTGTGATACGATCATTCTAAAACAATTGTTTCTATAGTAAAACAATAGTGAAAGATACATTATCACGTGTGTCAGTGGCCTTTATTTGATTAACTAGCCCATAGAAACATAATTTAATAAAGTGACACTTACTGCAAGAGGGTCTTCCACTTGATTATCATCTTCTGACGCATATGTGACTGAAATTAAAGCAAATGTATGTGAGATTTTAACACGATTTCAACAAGTACACAGAAAAATTAGTTAAAGGTTTAAAAAAATGAACACTTTTATTTAAAATTTCGTAAAATCAAATTACAATTTATAAATTTGCCAGCTTATCAGAAAACGCGCTTTCTCGCATGCTATGCAGTGATAATCTAAGGATCGATTAAATGCGATTGGAACAGATGCATTTCTGTAATAAATTTATAATGCTATTACTTTTCCGTGGTACATTTACCATGCTTTTGGATACTTTTGGCGATCGAAACGTAAATATTATTATCACTTTCCTTTGATTAGTTCTATTAAAACAGGGCTCCAGGTGATCCCTTTAGTTGAATGGCGTGTTGTGGCGCCTTTGTCTGTCGAAACATACTTGTAATAGTAATAGATAATCATTTTCCATTAAGGTTGCTGTTAAACACATAATTCTGACTAGTTATGTGGATTAGAATCGTTTATCAGTAACTACCAGCCTCACTCAAAATGACGGGTTATGAAATTACTATATATAGGGCTAAATACAGGTTATACAGGATTAAAATAGGTTTTTAAAAATGTATAGACTCCAATTTTTTGCATAACTATATATTGTCATCCAGAACTAAACACTACGTTAAATTTCAGCTCAATTGGAGATTGGGAAAGAGAAAAATTCACTACAACATTTGACCCAGGCATATATAATATGAGTTAAATAAGTTTTAAATATATATACATTTAATTATAATGATAATGTGTGAATAATTATAAGGTAGTTCGGGAAATGACGCAAATTTGTTGCTGGTACTTACGTAGATGTGTCAACAGAGGACAAAACTAACCTTCTTGTGCGAGAAGCCTTATCTTAGTGTCCACAGGCAATGTGGATTGATCACCTTTAATCGCCGTTATTTTTGGATCTCTTGAGCATTTGACCTGATAAACAAAGCCCTTATAATATTCCTTTGCTCATATTTAAAGTTCATAAACGGGTGTTTTATTTTAAAAAAGATAAAAACAAGATAAGTGAGTTCCGCAGTCTATTACCCACAAGACAAGCAGAAGCGGACATAACTTTGCAGCATAAGCGTGTAGGGTATCTTCGCTATATACTTAAGGGAAGACGCAACACGGTTGAGAAAAAAATTTAAATGAACTTTATATTTCATTTTATATATTGTATATTATCGTGTAAAATATAAATGGAGTTATTAATTAAATAATAATGTTATAATAATTATCATTTATTAACATAATGTTGTATGTTTTTATGTAATGTTTTACATTGCTTATAATACACGCGTACATTTTTGCATGTTGCTAAATTAATTTTAATAACAGTAATAAAAATAAAATAAAACAAATTTAATAATAAAAATAAAATAAAACAACATAACATAAAATAAAATAAATAACTAAAATTTTTAAGTGTTAAAGTTGTATAAGTTTAAATGTACCAGTATATTTGGATTTAAAAAAGATCTAAACCATGTTGTTAAACGATAAGTGCGAGAATTTAAAAAAAAAACATTGAATTTAGTGTGAACGAATTAAAATCTGAAAAAAAAAGTTTAAATGTTATGGAGTTTCATAACTTTGATGCATTTTGACACCCTTTGTAACCCGAAATCTGCAAGAACTTCAGTATATATATTCTTCATTTTCAACAATTAAAGGAATTTTTAAGTCGTCTAACAGCATGTAAAGCTATCATTGAGACAGACTGATATTTACACCATAAGACATATTATCTATCGTATGTAACGACAAACTGGCTTTAGATATACTTCCTATACGTGAAATGAAAATGTCAACAATAAAAATAACTGTCAGACTAAGAGTATCATTAAAAAATAAGGCTAGAACGTGATGTAACGGAAATAATAATAAATAAATAAACACGAACTCACTGAAAAATGAGACGTGAAAAAATATACTTTCAACAATTTCAGATTTATTTTCTAAATCGCTAAATCGCTCTTACTCATTTAGAAGGTTCAGGTTTCGCTAATACCGATATTCTGAACTTATTCTCTGAGGGTATTTCTAAGGGTAAGTGTTTTATGAAAAAGTACACCTAACCTATATATTAAAATTTCCTAAGCCTATATATTAAAATTTCAGAAATGGCTAGAATGAAAGCAAGCATGCCAACCTTGATGAAGACGTGGATTTCGGATTATGGACAAGACCTAACTCCATAAAAGATGTAGTTAATGCTTTGGACAGAGTCGATTCTTCTTCTTTTTTCATTGCGGAAGAAATGCTTAGCGATATGTCCATCCGAAAAGGTCTATCGATAGTCGAAATACATTTTTTCTTCTTAACATCAGACATCTCAAAATTAGAATACCAAAATCTGCTTCTGAGTGTTGAGTCAAGTTGTAAAACTATAGGAATGCGTTGGTAAGATTCAGAGTCAGTCATTACGATAAGAAATCAGTGAGAAACTGAATTTTATTTTAAATAAAAATTCAGGATATTTGGCAGTGAATAAAATAAATAATTTTATTAATGGTGAAGGGAGTGAATTACCGGAAAAAGTAGAACCATCCAAAGAGAAATATTATAAATACTGTCCAGTGACATTCGTTGATGTTGAAAGAGCATTTTCAGCATATAAAATGATTTTAGATGATAAAAGACAAAGCCTTACTATTGAAAATTTAGAAAAAACACTTAGCTGTGTACTACAAAAAAAATTACTGAAAGCAGTTTTAATTCATATTTCATATCACTGAAATTTCTCATTCTGTCTTTCATGATGTTTTCAAGTTTCAAAGAGAAAAAAATGTGTCATAATTGCGAAGTAAGTGATAGAAAATACTTTTACAAGTGAATACTTTTTTTTATTTTCTGTTGATATGTGAATATTTTTTCAGTTATGTGGTGCATGTTTTTAGATTTTTAGTGCCTATTTTTAGATTTTTTGATGCATATTTTGTCATTTTTAAGTGCATATAATCCGCGGTCTAATCATGATTAAATACAGCCAAACCTGTAACATTGTGAGAAAAGCACTCAGAAAGAAATTGGTGTTTAAAATGTTATTAATGTGTAATTAAAGCTTTGTAAAACAAAAAAAAAATAATAAATCTTTTCAGTTCCCAATCTTCTGTGTGCGGAATCCTGCAGACAAAGGCTGAAAACTTTTTTCGCCGAAACGCGTACAGACTGATAAGTACTTGTTATGTTTTTTTTTTTTTTTTTTTTTTTTTTCAATTTAATTATTTCAGTATGATACATAAACCTTTTTTGCTTTCAATAAAATAATAAACAACTGGCCAAACGCTTTAGTCTTGTGATATCATGATTTACAGCTGTACTACAGATTAAATATGGTATGCTTTTATCAAACATTCCCTTTTAAAAATATCCAAAATACCATATTAAAATGTTTTATTCGTTTAACTCTAGTTTTCCGAGTGAATAATACAACACGAACATTCTGATGAAATTGTAGCATTTAGTTATTAAGTATGATTTGTTCTAAAAAACACAAATAATTTCGCGAATATAACTGAAATCTTGACTTGAAGTTTATTTAACCTTTTTGCACTGATTTAGCTAGAAGTTTGCAGCTTAACCGCTGCATATGAATGTGTGTACCAGAAAAAGTGAGTGCTTAATTATTATTTTTTTTCTTCTTGGCTAGAAATTATTGAAATAAATCACGCAATTAGTAGCTTAAATAAAAGTAATACCTCTTGAGTTATTCATCAACAATTAATTAAACACCTATAAACAATTTCATGAATCCCGTTTTATCAACGTTAATGGGAAAAACCCTCATCTCAATAAACACTGAAGCATTACTTACTTACCTGCAAGGCACACAAGTGCTGACAGAAAAAGCAAAGGGGAAAACCTGAGATTTCTCGAGGACATTTTCGTAAAAGGGCTCGCAAAAGAAACTTGTGTTGAAGATGCGATAAAGAGTAATTAAGTATTGAATTTGTTTGTTGCACACTTATATATGCGCTCTACACTAACTATGACGGTTAACACCTTCCTTGGCTTTCTACGAAATCTCCGTAAAGGAAATCATGCGGGTACTTAGGGATAAATTAAAGAAAGGCAGCTCAATAGCAACTAATCTCTAATAGATCGTCGCAATTCATTCGACTCAGGTTAATTTGTATTCATGAGAAAAACAGATTGGAATCGTTCACAAACTAGATTAATCGAGTGTCGTCAACGTAAAAGAAACGGTTAAGATTAATTTGGTTATCAAGCATAATTAGTTATGGATTCAAATGGTTGAAATTGTTTTTATATTTGTATGAAATCATGGCCGTGATCATAATTTATGATTTTTTTCCGTCTATTTTATTTATTTATTTATTGTTTGCTGTTTGTATATTTTTGTCTTTTTATAAAGTTTATTTCAAGAAAATTGTTGGTAAATTTTGCAAATATGTTAATTTAAAAAAGTTTTATTATAAGTTTACATAAATCAAAAAACTCCACTATTTTTAATTTATACTTAAAATTCAAAATGTGTTTTTGAATTTCGGCATTTTCATGACCATACACAGTGTAAAATAAACTTTTTGGAAAAGAAACTATTTCATTGAACTAAAATATTACCAATTATTATATGTCATTCTTAAACTGAAAAGTCATTTGAAATTAAAATATCTTTCTTCTAGTTTTTTTCTATATAAGCATGACTAAAAAAATCACTTAAAATCGAGTATATTGCAATAAATTATCCTGTGTGTAAAATTTCTTTTACAAGTGTGAAAGTACATGCAATATAAGAAGTTAGGTTTTGGGAGTTATACTACACTGACAGAACTAATATTGACACTCCCGATGATATAAAAAACTGTGGCCGACTTTTTTATGCCATTGGGAAAAGCTCCAATTATCTTGTGGATGCTTGAAGCCTTTTTTCAACTGAAAAAGGGTGGACCTTTGGTACAGCCCAACATGATTACACTGACCAGACATTCATTATTTTACACAAAATCTCTTTTTAAAAGCTTTTTTCTGTATAGTTTAACAACTTTTTTTAGAGAATTCTTTAAGCAGAGAGACAGAGGAAAATTTTTATAGAAACAAAATATTTCTGCAAAATACAGTAGGAACATTTCTTGATTTTGAGGGGTCCTCATTGAATGGGGAGCCCAGTTCAGCTGCTCCGCCTGCCCCTACCTTAGTCAGTCTCTGCTTCTTTTCAAGAGTAATATTTTTTACGGTTTTCTTCTCCCCTTCCTCCTTCTCTAACGCCCCACCATGGCCGAGCGGATAAGACACTGAAAATGGTGGACGGTTGAGATGTGAAGGTCTCGTGTTCGGGCCCACCGCTCGATTGCCGATTTTAACGGTGCCCAAAATTTTAACGGTCTAGAATTTTGGGCGGTTTCCTTAAGATGTTACGTGAATACGAGTTAGGACCCCTTAAAATCCCCTAAAAAAGTAGCCCCCTTAAGGCACTCCTCCCCGTATGCAGATGCCCCACATGAAGGCTTGATATAACACACAAAAAACAGTATTTCCTTTCTGCTTATTTCTTTTATGACTTTGTAAAATTTTATGTATATCGTATCGAGTCATGAACAAGTGGGGTAAAAGAATGAAAAAGAACCATAGACTTCCGAAGCATCAGTCACTGAAAACTCACAATTCGGACAACTCAAAATCGACCGAAATTCCATTCAACGCACGACAAATGTTCCGTCCGAGAATTCTCGTGGCACAATTTATTTTGCTGATATTATATAATCATGTTTGTCTGATATCACCAATTCATGCTCAAGTTTCTATGAGGAAAACTAGGAAATATTACCTCCTGAGAGGGAACTGATCTTAGAGTATAAGATCCGAATGATATAGATTATCCATAACTTCGTTTGGCAGATCTATGCGTGTGTGCGAGGAGTTATCTATAATACGGAATTTATGTTCGCAACTGTCCAAGAAATATTTGTCCGTAGGATAGTCATCAGAATATTCTGTTCTTTGAGTGGCACAGATTAAAAGACCCTATAGCTAATTTGACAAATTAACTGTTGGACTGGATGTATTTGTAATATTTTAATGGATTTGCCTTTGGGATAGGTAAACTTGGTGGCGCTTTCCCATGATTTGAACAGGAAAACTTTCAGATGTCAGCCGCATTGTCAATACAATATTTTGCGTAATGTACAGAAGTAGCTACTAGATTAATTAGATGTACTCTGAAACTTTTAAAAGTTTACTTTTAAGATATATATTTCTATACACTACAGTTCAGAAACTGGATCAGATGTAATACTGTTACAACAATTCATAAGGCTTTTTCCGTCTTTTCTCACATTTAATTCATAAAACTGGATTTTATTAGAATTTTTTGTTTTCCTGAATTTCAATGTACTGTGATTTACAACTCTATTTCTTGATCTCTTAAAAAAAAAAAACATAAATCATGCTATTACTGTTTTTTAACAGACAAAATAAGGAGTAAGCTCTGAACTCGTCGGAATCTTTATATATATATATATATATATGTATGTATGTATGTATGTATGTATATATAATTAATAAGTATAATAAGTAAAACACAAATAATATATATATATATACTAGCTGCGTGCCCGTTCTCCGCACGGTAGGGAACGAAACTTTTTCTTACATGTATAGTTCGAATTGATTCCAGTGATGTGGAATCTAAAAATAAGCAAAATGATTTGACTCGTGGCGTAAAGTTACTCATTAGTTATTTGTAAAGTTAGTATAAGTACTGACCTGAGACCATTGTTAATATTATGACGCAAAAAACTATGTCGGTGTCATTCGCAATTAGAAAAGAAAAGCGTGACGGTTCGCAGTGAAAATTCCTAATATTCAAAATGTCTCATTTCTGCATCATACTCTTTTTTAGATTTAAGTTATGCCATTAGTACCTTAGATACTACATGATGTGGAGAACCGTTTTATTTTATAATTAAATAGTTGTGTACCCGCTCTTCGCAAGGCAAGAAGAGAACATTTTCCTAAAAAATGTGATCATAACTCTTGTGAGAAAACAGAATCTCTTTTACAGTCTTTTCTGTTGAAACTACCGCGGGATATATTAACGCGACGTAGACTTACTTACTATTTTGTTAGCTGTGATGTAAGACGGTTGTTGAAGAATGAATAGAAGGCTTAGTTTCACGAAATATTTATTAATGTGGTATATTGTGCTTTGATCAATATTGCCTTATCATATCTACTTACTATTAATTATACTATCTTTTACTGATACCAATACAATATATTGTCGTTTTGCAACCGTTAATGCTTCATTTAAAGAAACGGTTTAGATATTTGCCACGAATGTAGGGTTTTACTCTTTGGTGATTCTTTGCAATTTATGCATTAGCATAAACGATAATCATTTCACTTTATGGTTGCCATTAAATCAGCTCGCCATAATTTTTTACGCATAATTCTTGTCAGATTGGCGTATTTAGCACCAGGGCCCTATTATCGCACGGGCAAATCGGGATTTTGCCATGGGGCCTCCGGCTCGAAATGGCCCCCAATTTCAAATGTTGTCCTTTTTCTACAAAAAAAATTATGAAAAATAAAACAAATTTCATAGATGGGGGCTGCCAAAATTCATCAATGCCCGGGGCCCCCTGTTGGTCATAATCAGGCCCTGTTTAATACCGCAATATATTTCCTGCTATTCGAAAACATGACCCGTTTAAAATCTCAATCGAAAATAATGCTGAATAATTCACTGGTGAAAAAACAGCATTCAATTATTTATCTGGCAACGTAAAGTAAAATATAGAATTATTTCATGCGTGGCGTATGTTTTGCTTGTGAGTCCGTTATTCTGATTGAGTTTCGAAAGAGGTTTTAAACGTATGACATCAAAATCACGCACTTTCCACATGTGAAAACTCAGTTATTTGAAAGAATTTTATTTATTTTTTTCAACTGGCAATTTTAATCATTGTTACTGTCTCCAAGACAACCAAAACGCAAGATATCATACCGAAAATTTTAAGCTGCTGCGATTGAAATGAAAATCCTTCTTTACTTAAAAAATCTCCTAATCTATATTTTCCACTGGTTTTTCTTTTAAAAGAGGGCGAAATGTATGCTCCGTCATTTGACAAAATATAAAAAAGTTATGACGGATAGAATATAAGATGCAGCAATTTTAAAAATATTTTACGAAAGTCAGCGTCAAATTTAATTTTATTTGAAAAATTCCTAAAAAATCTGAAAATTATGTTACACAGTCCGAACAAATAGTTTTTAAAAGAAAATTTTCTCCTCTATCCGATGATGTAAATTTCGTTTTCTTGCGAGTGTAATGACCGGCGTTATTACGTATTATGCGAGAAAAATCGCTAAAAATCGGACAAAACATAAAATGAAACATTTTCTAATTGGAATTTCGAAAAAATCACTCCGAGGCATGTTAGGATCTGTCCTAGTGAAGCCGTATGCAAAATTCGGTAGGTCTGCGACCCACCGTCTCGGCGCAATGCGAGCGAGAGACGCGCGCAAGAAGAACGGTGGTCACAAACCTACCTACATAGTTACATACAATGTTTACTCTCGGATTTTATTATATATAAGATAAGATATGTTCAACTCATATATAGTGAAAAATATACATTTTGTATGGCAAAAAATTCCTCATGGGGCGGGGGGGTATGACCCCCCCTAACCCCCCCCCCCTTGGCTACGCCACTGTGTGGACCGATTTCGATGATTTTTTATTTCTTTGAAGGTGGAAGAATATGGTTTCTTAGGGGTGTCCCTTATTAATTGGGTCAAGTTCTTATGATATGATAAAATAACGGAACTCTTCAATTCTTATTAGTACATAAACGATACTCGAGCAAATTCCTAAGGGTATCGGGATATTTGAATAACCGAGATTTTTAGATGTTTTGATTTTAATTCTTGCTTTTACTTTTTTAGATTGGTTTAATTTAGTTATGCTTGTTATTGTAATTATTATTACTGTATATTAAGTGTATTATTTTTAGGTTTAGTTCTTTTCTTTTTCTCGCCTACTACACTGGCGGCAATGGGTTGTACATTTTAAGCCTCATTGCCTGCCAAAATTCTGTCACAGTACTTTCATTAATGCGATTTTTTTTTCTTTTATTTGTGCACTGGTTTGTTCTTATTCAGGATGGAATTGATATTGAATTGACTTATTCAGGATGGATGTGATAAGCTGTTATTTGTGTATTTTTTCTTTTTATAATATTACTGGGTAAATATAGAGTTTAGTACATTTCTTTCCTTTTCCTGTTTTTCCCCCTTTATATTACATGTACAGATGCGGGCGGGAAACGCCCACTTGCTCTTTATTTGGCCGTCGTTCGTCGTTACGAAGTTATATGTACCAATCGTTTGCAAATAATGTATACTTTAATTTACTATTTGTTTAATTTGCATAACGGGCCGTCTGCATATTTAATTCTGCATGAACTTCGTTTTTCTCAATGGCAACACTCTATTTTGACTTTCATGAATTTTGAAGGTTTTCTTTCATTAAATGAAAGAAAACCAAATTACCCTAAGTATAAATTTTCACCAATTTTCTACGATAATTTCAGGAGATAATGCAAATTCTTTAAAAGACTTAAGATTTTAAGAGATTCTTAAGATTTTACGGGACTTTCTGCAAATTGAAAAACACTATTATGGGTTCTGAACTTTTTGCCTTTCATTAATTTACCTCGCGATAGTTAAAAGAAATAAATATTATTTACAGAAAAAATACGGTTTCTAGTCTCAAAGTTTTTTTGTACTGAGTAACAGGGGTAGAAATTAGAATATTTAGTCAGTGCCAGTGGTCCAAATGACCCGTGATTCCAAAACTTCCTTGGTACGTATACATTATTTAAAGAAAAAATGCAAAACTACTGCTTACGATTTTGAAAATCTTACTAATTTTGAAATTTTTATTGAATATTTGAAGGTTCTCTTAGACAGGTGAAATGTTGCCAAGAGTGAGAATATGTTTTCTGCTCTTCTGACTACAAGTATGAAGTTACTCAGTCGAGCATGAAGAATGATTTCATGATTGAAAATTTATTTGTTTGAATTTCATATAAAAAATGCAACTACTTTTTTGCCGACCCAATATTATCACTGTGTTTGTTATTTCACTTTCTTCATTTAATCTTATTGTCTGCAGTGTGCGATATTTTTATAAGATTTTTGGTGGCATTTTAATTTATAGCCGGACAGAAAGACAAAGACAGAAAAATGTGATTTTGAATGTTTGGTAAAATAGGGGGAAGTCCAAAGACCTGATGCACCGGATATTAAAAAGGGTCAAATTCATGCTTGGAATGTTGAAGATGTTAGTTTTTCAGAAGTAGGACGTTGTATTGGAAGACATACATCTACAGCACCTAATTCTATAAATGGAAAACATTTTATTTGGGGGAAAATGGTAGCGGACGCAACAGTAGACGCTTTATAGAATCACCATCAAACTCTACAAACCTCCAACATATTTGCTTCAAAATCTGCTCTTTTTTAATGCCGCTAACTTTTACAATTTTTGTACCAAAAAAATCTAATTTACATTTATTTTACGCAATTTTCAAAAAAAATTGCCCCTTAATAAATATATATATGACCCCTTAACTTATGAAAATAACACATTTTAGTTAATATAAATCAAACTACTGAACGTAAAAATTTGAAATTTTGCACAGCCATGGAATATTATTTTCTGCATCTATTTTCATCGAAATTTGGCTGGGTCGCTATTCATAATTTTTTTAATATTAATTTAATAATTCATTTCATCTTAATATTTTATTAAAAATTATAATAATAGTAAATTATGTTCGGGTCGTTTAGTTCTGATAGTACGATTAAAAATCAGCTTCTTATTATCAATATTAAACGAGATATGGATTAAAGTATAAAAAAATATTTTAACATAGGTGGCGGGGATTTTCGGTGCTCATAACTCACTTATTTTCCGTTCAAATTTACTGAAAATTGGTATCCGGGGTTAAAATAAGCTGAATTTTTGAAATATGAAGTGAAATCTAGGGCTTGCTATTGAAGAAAAAAAATGGTGCAAATTTTAATATGGAGATGGCCCTTTATGAACTTCTTATGTATAGCAAATTAAAGTGTACGTCCAGCGCAAACGATTGGTGCATATATCTTTGCAGTACTACGAACGACGGCCGAATGAAGTGGCCGGTTTTTTTTTTTTTTTTTTTTTCCTCCGCAGCTGTACATATAGCGAAACTTTTTCAATAATAATATTTTTTTCTTAAGAGACCATTTCTGGACCATGGAAAAACGGACTTTCAGAGAAGTGGATTCTGGATAGAGGTCATGTTTCCATGCAGATTATAACTATGAAAAATATTACTTTTCAAGTTTGTCATGTTTGTGTGCTTTTAAAGAAGAAAGAAATATGTGTGTGAAATTTATTTTAACAAACTCATAATTTATCACTAACACTTTTTTTTAATCCTTTATCCTTTCAAACAAATCGATCCTCCGACTGAAATGCTGGAAAATGATGTTTCAGGTAGTTAGATGGGATAGGGATCCCTTAATCAGTGTCTGATTACTGCACAGCCTAACTAAACCTCGGTCTAAGGGCCCCAAAACGATTAAAATAGTTCAGTTCCATTTTTTAAAAACTTAATATAAAATGCATCAATGACAATAAATAAATATCTGCACTTTTCCAACACATACGGACTTGCAAAAGTGTTTGCTTATTCTGTATTCAGAGATTCTATTACAAAAGATTCATTGATGTGACGTCATTTGAAACATAACTTCTATGCATTAAAAATTTTTTGAGAAGAGGAATTTGTAATTTCCGTTCCCCCTTCACGCATATATGCCCCTGCAAACAAATATTTTCACCCTGTAATTATATGCGTCAGCAAGGTAAGTCCGGCCCCAAATCCGGCCAATCCGGGATAGGGGCCCCAAAAAGTGCTAGGCCTCACTAGCGCCCTGCCTTTTTAACCCTTTCACGCGCAGTGTTCCCGCTCTGGGAACACCACACTCTGACGTTTTGACTGTTGCCAGTCACGAAGAATAGATTGGATTTCTGTAAAAAATAGTTGCGGGTGACAGAGCTCCACGAGAATCCTTTACTTTTTAGCACGACATTTCCCGTAAAAAAATTGTCACGATTATTTTTAACAGCACTGACATCTGCCGAAAAATGGAAGAATGCGAGAACAGCTGGATAGATTGCTCAATGCTGAAAAAAGGACAGCCGTTGCCATCGCTCGACTTAACCAGCAAGATGGCGGACGATCGAAATGTTCATCGCGTGCCACAGATCTAGAGACCTTTTTTTGACGACAGCTGGCTGTGCGGCACAGCCATTGTCAAAAAAGGGTCTCTAGATCAGTGGCACGCGATGAACGTTTCGATCGTCCGCCATCTTGCTGGTAGTTAAGTCGAGCGATGGCAACGGCTGCCCTTTTTTCAGCATTGGGAAAGGGTTGCGCCTCAAAGGGTTAATGAAGGGAAAATTAGCGTTGAGCATTAGACAGAAGTTATAAAGATGACATTGGCGCAACAGCCCATTGCAGAGCCAAGGCCTTCGCTACCCAACCATGCGTTCATGACCATGCACTCAGGGATGCATATTAACTACCTTTACTCTCTGTTGGAAACGGGGGATCTTGAAGCCTTCTGATTGGCTGCTATCTCAGATTGATGCATGACGTCATGATGCCTTACCGCTCCTTCTTTATTTTAACCTTGTTCTTAGCCCAGCGCTCGATATAATCTTTTTAGCTTATTCTTATGTAGTTTATCAGTTGTTTCAATGTCTGTTTTTCCAGAAAAAAACTTCCCAGCAAAAAAAGGAAACATTCACTTTCTGTAAATATAAAAAGGAATCAACCAAATGCAAAACTGCATTAAATTGTAATTTTTTGTACAATACATGTATATTAAAGATATAATTTTACTTATTTTCCATATTTCTTGCATTTCTTATTATTCAATTGTAACCTCAAAAATTTAATTTATAATTTTTGGATATTAAAGGAAAAGAATACATATGAAAAATTATTCGAATACTACCATCCCCAAATAATTCTTTCTATCTTAACGTGTCTGAATCTGAAAATAAAATTAAAAGAATTTCTGTGTTATTTACTTTCTCTTTCTAAGTTCTGGGGTTTATATTCAACAATTATAAGAAAGTTGGGAGCATTTGAAACGCAACCAACCATTAAAAAAAAAAAAAAAAAAAAAAAAAAAAAAAAAGACGCTTTGTGAAAGAGGAAAATTAAGAACTTTTATTAAGTACTAATAGTTTTGTTGAAAAAGTTACATAATGAAATAATTCTTGGAATTGAAAAATATTTTTATCTATTAAAATTTTTTGTTTCATCAGTGAAAAAGATTCAATTCATAAAAGTGACCGTACATGTAAAACTAGCAAGAAATAAATGAAAGTTTATAAGCTAATAAAGTTTTATTCTATAATATGTCTCTCTCTATATATGTGAATAATTTTAAGAAATGCCTTATAGAGAATTAACTGAGAATTGTGTATACTCAAAAACTACAGCAATAAATATTGAATGAGAAATTTATTGTTTATATTAGAGTATTCTAAATACATAGGTAAGTGTCTTTACCAGTTCAAGGAAATTTTTTGTTTCGCATATTTTTCTATGAATATAGTAGCATTAAAAAAATACTTTTCTACTTTCTAAAAACATTTAAATTTCTAAATATTTTTTAAAGAAAAGTATATTATAAATGCATTTGTATCAATTTATAATATACTTTTCTAATATTTGAGGTTTTAAAATATTATCACTTAACAAAATCTTTAATCAAACAAACAAATTTAAAATTTAACAAAATCCTCTTATATATCCTATTATGTTGAATTTATCATTCAGAATACTCTTTTGATAAAAATATTGTCATTCTAAAAGGTAACTGTATCTTTCTTACAATGAAAAATGAATTTCATTTTATAGTAATACCTAGTACTTTTCTTTGCTATAATTAAAAAAAAAAAAAAAAAAAAAAGATGCTCTATCCTTAGAATATTCTTGTCACACATATGTAGGCATTGTTAAACTTCATTTCCTTTGAAAAACAGGGTTCAATTTTTGTCGTTTAAAATTAGTAGTATTTAATATTCATAACATTTGAGTATCTGATCAAGAGAGAGAACAGATTAACTAAAGAAAAATATGTTTAAAGGAATGCTGTTAAATGGGAGGAATTTTTTTTTAAATTAAATATACACCAAAACAAATCATTCTGATGTTTTTTATGCTGTTAATTTAATTAAGGCGAGGCAGTCATGAGTTTAACAATAAAAATATAGATGGCACCACCACATATATTGAAATTTTAAGATGCTCTGAGAAAGCAGCCAATAAGAAGGCTTCAAGTTCCCCCGTTCCCAACAGAGAGTAAAGGTAGTTATTATGCCTCAGGGATGCGAAAGCATATGCCTCAGCCAGGTGGTCATCCTGACACGAAGCCTCCGGTGTTTAACTCCCAAGCAAGCTTGGTCCCCATTTTATCCACCCACTCGAGCTGAGTCGAGCTTGCCCAGTCCGGGAAACCAGAAGTTATAGGTCAGGTATAAATGGTCTGCATCACAGCTGCCAATTACCGAGGATCCTTTGAATGTCTGAAACAAGAAAATAAGAATCTTTATGGGAATAAACTAGAAAACAAAATAGAACACGAATTTTTAAAACTCACATGTAGTTCGGAAGCTTTGTTTATGTTACTTTTCCCGGTGAAACAGGCGCGGATTCAAGGATCAGCGTGGAGAAGCACTTTACCAGAGATGGTTCATTCTTTCTTTTTACCTATTCATTTTTAACACTTTCCAACAAAGTTGAAAACCGAATTCATAAACACTTTTCAATTGTTGTATGTATAGTATTTATAATTATTTTATAGTACCAGTATAGTATTTATAATTATTTTATAGTACCAATATAGTATAGTACCAGTATAGTATTTATAATTATTTTATAGTATATTTTACCAAAATAATTCCAATATATTGCATTCTATGGGCAGGCATTGTTTAAAGCGATTTCAAAGGCATATTGCAAAAGCGTATTTAAGACATTGAAAAGGGAATATTTCAAAAGGAAAAAAGTGTGCTGTTAAGGATTACAAAATAATGTAGAAAGCATTTATAGTTCTTCTACAGGAGCACACTCAAAAAATTTCCAATAAATGACGGTCTACGGCATTCAAAAGCATTCATCCATTTCAAGCAAAACTCAATAAGTGAATAAACGTTTTAGACAGTTTACTCTTCATATGAAGGATATAAATATCATTTAAATTTCTATTTTTATCACGGGGTCTCGCAAAATCACATCGTGGTGTACAGCTTTTTTGAAGTATCCCCAAAATCGTGCCAAGTTTGACGATGAAATATTTGGTGTAAAAACAAGACGCGTTGGAAAGTGTTTTATAACTGATGCTCTCGGCATGATTTGTCTTTCTTGTTAATTTTTATCTAGGTCAGACCTTTTCGCTTTTATTATTAAAAGGGCGCAATGGAGAAGACTTCCGATCATAGGTATTTGCATATTCTCTCTGTGGTCCAACGCGTTACACTCGTAAACTTGCGCTATTGCGCAGAGCGCTGATCTTCAACTCACCATTCGAAGATCTCTGCCAGAAAGCAATGATGGGTTGTCCAAATATTCTGTTAAATAATGCTGCTTAAATATTCTGTTCTTAAACAGAATATTTAAGAACAGACTATGTATTCGTTAGGCAGCAGATTATGCTTAAATATGATTCTGTTGAAAAGTAGGTCCCCAGATTCAGTTTCTAAAAAGTAGGTCGTAATGTATAAAAAGTTTGGGAACCACTTCAGAAATTTATGCTCAAATATGATTGTGTTGAAGAGGTAGTCCCTTTGGATTCAGTTTCTAGAAAGTGAAGTCACAATTCATTAAAAGTTTGGGAACCACTACTTGCGTATGCGCAAATAGGGTTGTTTTGAAAAGTGTTTTGTAATCGATGCGTCTGATATGATATATGCGCAAATAGGGTTGTTTTGAAAAGTGTTTTGTAATCGATGCGTCTGATATGATATATCTTTCTTGTCAAGATATTACGTCAGCAAAACTGTAAGAGAAGACACGCATTGATTCTTCAAACACGCCCTAGAGACACAGGCCGAAAACACTTTAATCTCTTTCATGTTCATGGGCCTTTATGAAGGGGCTGTACAGAGACAAAGGAAAATAAAAACGATTCCCTTTTGTCATCCACATACGGGCTCTTCTTATTGGTCTTTTTCTCTTGAATTATACCGCTATGGCTAATAATCCTTTTGAGCCATTTTTTGTTTTCTTCAAACAGAGACTGGGTGACATTGATTTATAGACGAAGTACCACTATAAGCAAGCAAATCCTTTTGTGTGCGCCCTTTGGATAGAAGGAAAATCAGTGCTTCAGAACACAGATATTTATACCCGTGTTATATAAGAACGCCGAAAAAAAATGGAACAAATAAAACAGAAAGACTATTCAGTGCAATCCGTCAGGGATAATGAATGAAATGCTGCAGATATATAGAACAAAAGAGGAAGGCCTCTTTCAGTGAGAAGAATGAAAGGCTTGATCGAATTATTGGCAGCCGACGATCAGTGGCGCGAACACTAAACGACGTTCTCCTGTGATTATTTTTAACGTAATGTATCATCCTTAAAACAGTCGAGAAATCGCTATGAATTTAAACAATCTGTTTATGCCATTTTTATACCCCTGTTCAATCGTAGAATAATCCTTTAAAATCACACAAAACTGATTGCTAAATGTTTCTTACCCTGATGGTGACAATGGGCCATAAAAAACTTTTTCTGTATTTAATACCTGATCCATATAAAATATTATACATTGACATACTGTTGCTTGATTGTAGGGGGAAAAAAATCTTTCCAACTCCACTCGACTTTCTTTTTGGTAACAGTCGGCCTCACGCGAGATTTTTTTCTATTAAGGACTCTATAATATATTATTTCCAGATATTTGGAAGCTCGGCAACATTATAACGACTGGTACTTCAGCTGGTAAATATATGTAAGGGCCAGTTAAATGAATACGGGATTAAGGGAATAAAATTAAATGAACTATTAATTACTTCAAAAGTATAATCTCTGTAACTCTTAATACATTTATCTCACTGTGAGACAAGACGATCAATGTCTTTATGGAAAAATGTTTGCGGTTGCCTTTGGAACCATAATTGTACCCAAGCGTGCCCTTCTTGGTGTGATACAAATATGATGTCTTTCTTGGCGGGGGGGGGGGGGGGGGGCTTTAAAAATATGGAAATCGGGAAGAGAATTAGACTGAATAAGGGCTTCCCAGCGAAACTTCGACAGGATCGAAAGGGTCTTCTTCAGACGATTAGCCTTGGAAACATGTGGGCGATCATTATCTTGAAACAATGATGGCCTCCGTCAACATTCCTAGCCTTTTGGACATGATGGCGTGTATTTGCTTCGGACAAAGAGGTGCACGCCTGCATGCGATTATGGTTCCAAGGGCAACCAGAAATATTTTTCCATGAGACATTGACCGTTTTGTCACAGAAGGATAAATGCATTAACAACTACACAACAATTACTTTTGAAATATATTATAGTTTATTTATTTTTTTCCCTCACTCCCGTTTTCACTCGACTTCCTTTAATATTTTTTGAGAAAACACTATTCCTAATCACAGAGACAATATCGATTAACTATCTCTTTACCTCTGATGATTTGTGAAAGACTATCTAAATCTTAAAAGATAATCGGTAACTAATGGCAACTGAATTTTTCTCTTGTGCCCTTAATATGTACATAATTTTTATTTTTTAAAGAACTTTAGACGAAATAAAAAAAAGCAAAAGAAAGACGTGATCCACAACGACCCAACAACGACAAGTTTATGAACGCTTCATTAACTATGCAAGTAAAGTAACCCGAAAGTCATTAAAAAGTTATTTTCTTACCCCTATCAATTAGAAGCGACGTCTTTTGTGTTAACGGATTTCTAGGACTCTGTGGCGTTTTTCCTTAATGGCCCATCAAGACTAAGTATCAAATTTAAGTAGAACAGAAGAGAACTAGAGGCTGTTTTGAGTTGAGTTGGCGCGACACTTGCGAAATAAACTGCACAATCACAACACTGCTGGAATAACCTATAGCATAGCATAAAATGGCTAAGCAAAGAGCATTTGGACGAACCCAGGGCCGTATCCAGAAAAAAATTACGACGGGGTCCAAAAATTTTTTTAGGGAGGGGACCAACATTTTTTTTTAATTTCGGGTGGGGGGGGGTTTCGGACCCCCTGGGCAGTGGCGCTTGTGGGTTATTTAAAAGTAGGTTCAAAAACAAATTTCAAAAATTAAACATGCAGATACGACGCACCTTACAAATTAAAATATATTTGCGTTTCCAGCAGTTAAAAGAAAGCAGTGCACGCGAATGAAAGAAAACAAGTATTTGGTCTTACATTTCGTCACCAAGATAAGTTTTAGCAAAGGTGCTGTCTTGATTCATTTTATTTCAATTTTTTTTTCAAGGGATAATATTGAAAAATGCCATTGCTTTAGCTCCAAACACGTCTTTTACTTCTATCTTAATTATTTAGACTAGTTTGTAAAAAATAATGCAGTGAAAAATGATAGAAATAAAGAAAATATTAAGAAAATTAAATAAAAATTAAATAACCGAACGTAACAAACCACGGGAAAATCCGGAAGTGATACCGCAAAAAATGGCCCTGTGTGCACAATGAAAATGTGCGAACGGAATGATTTCATCAGCGCGTTCCTCCTTCTAGCAGTCTCCGCTTCTGGTCCCAGAGAGCTGTTCATGGGGAAATTTTTCCGTTCGCACGTACAATTAATTAAAGAGTGCTGTAGTAACCTACACTACAGTGCGCTAGCTATAATAAGCATATTTAATAATAGTCGGGGGAGGAGAGGAGAGAGTAAAACTCATTTCAAATTCACCTAGAAGTGTACTTAATATTTGTTTTAAATTTAATTTGTTAATGTGTTTATTCTTTAGTTCTTCCTTTGGGGGTTCACGTGCTCATGTGCTCAAATGGAGGAGCCGCCACTGCCCCTGGGTACGGCATTGGTACGAACCTAGCAATCAGTGACACAACAGTCTCAGCGTGACAAGAGAAAAATTGTCATAATGTAAGCCAGATTTCCAAAAGCGAAAAACGCTGTTCAATTCGAGTTAGTATCAGGGTGCATTTGTTCAGCAAACCAGCCACCATATATTATGCTTTGAAGTATTTAAAAATAATTTCAGTTGATATTTTCAACACTTTGTATTGTAGGATTATGCAGGGGGGGGGGATATCGGGATATATCCCACCCCCGAAATTTTTGGATTAGTGATGAAATTCCGTCTATTTATACATATATAAGTTCATACCCCCCCCTCCCCGAAAATTTTTCCAGGTGCATACACCCCCCCCGAAAAATTTTCCTGGCTACGCGCCTGGGATTATGTTCCTCCATAACGCTTCTATGTAAAGAAAAAAAAAAATCCCCGTCGTTGTAATATTACTCTGTTAGAAAACTAACTGAAACTAACCAAGTAACAAATTAAACTAACCAGGAGATTTTTTTTAATTCCTCCTTAGTTTAAGAGAGATGCAATTGCATAATCTGAGCAGAAGGAAGCGCCTTTGGTATTCAAATCTTCTAAATATACCAGCTGACACAAACTCAGTGGCGGCTCCTCTGTTTGAGCACATGAGCACGTGAACCCCCCAAAGAAAAAACTAAAAAATTAATGCACTAAAAAATTAAATTTTTAAAAAATGTTAAGCCCACTTCTAAATGTTTGTGTATTTAAAACGTGAGTTTTTCTCTCTTCCCGCTCCCGCTATTTTGAAATACGCTGATCATAGCTAGCACACTGATTTGTAGGTTGCTACAGCACAATACATCAGGTCTTACCTCGATCGCACGTGCGATCAGAGAAATGCCCTTTTAAACCACTTTCTGAGAACAGAAGCGGATAGAAAAGCGGAAAGTGTAAGGTAAAGATATCACTCGCACATTTTTAGTGTGCGAACAGACCATTGTTTGCTGTTCTTTTCAGAATTCTCCCTTGGTTCGGTTAGTTAATATATTTTTTTATTATTATTTTATTTGTTTTAGTCATTTTACAGTACAATATTTTTCTACGAACTATGTATAATTAATGTGGCACTTATTTTAATAAGTGCTTTGGAGCTGAAGCAATTAAATTTTTCAACATTATCTTTGGAAAGGAAAATTGGAAATAAAATTACTCAAGACAACATCTTCTCTAAAACTTATCCAGTTGACGAAATGTAAGAGTTGAGATTACTTGTTTTCTTTTAGATGCATGCATTGTCTTTTCCATTTAAATATAATTTCCATCCTCTTTAATTGACCACCATTAAAAAATAAAAATAAAAAGAATCTTAATATGGACGAAATCTTCGATTGGTAACTTAGTATAAGGTTTCATGTCTGAACAGTAAAGTTAATGATTTCGATTTGTCTGCCTGTCCATCCTTACGTGCTCTTCACTCCCGTAAATATACATGTTTAAAATATATTTTAGGGATATCTGTCTACTTTAAACAAAACGAAATTGATTTATGTTGGTGCGAATCTCAAAATAATGCTCTCCATCAAAGATAGTGTGTGCAGTACTTATTGTTCCTCTATAGGAGCACTGATTAATTCCAAAATATTACGGTTTAAAAGGCAAAGACATTCATCCATCTCAAGCACAATACACTAGACGTCTATATAACGGCAGCTTACTCTTCATTTAAAAAGGGTAAATAATGTTTAAAGTTATTTTACAGGGTTCCTCAAAATTACATTAATAGTAATATACAAGATTTTTTGATTTTTTTTTTAGGGAAATTGCCAAAATTTCTAGAAATTTCACAAGAATACATCGCTAAATTTGGCGCAAAAAGATTGTTATGTTGTATGTAATTGTTATGTTGGAAAACGTTTATTAATCTATGAGTCTGGCATCATTTATCTATCGTGTTTTTTTTTTGTTTGTTTTGTTTTTTTTACATTTTTTAACCAAGAAATTTTTGGTTTTCGATTTATCTGTTTGTTCGTATGTGCTCTAATTGTAGCAATCACTATAAAATTCATATTTTTTGTTATATATTGTATTATGTAGACTACTGTTCGAATTTTTTGGGTGACCTGCTCCTCGGAAGTTAAATATAGTCTAAAGTTCGTATTCTGCACGTCAAATAATTGAAATTTGCATTTTGTAACATGAAAATCGGTTAACTAGAACAACCTACCGCGCATTCTTCTATAGGCAGGGCCCGATTAAGGTACTTCGGAGCCCTAGGCACAGCATTATTTCGCCCCCCCAACTCCAACAATGACTATCCCTGCCGCCCCCCCCGTGAAATTGTTAGTATGTACAAAATTTATGCAAATTCAAGAATTATTATGAATTCAAATCCAAATTCTTAATTGACTGTATACATTTAAATTTTTTTCTGTTATTAAAATACTTTTTGTAGTTACATGTAAGCAATAAACTGCCATATTTCCAACAATATGATGGAATATTTCAAGTTATACATCCTGATTTGGCAGCATTTTTATTGTTAAATAATAATTTTCAAACGTAAGCATAATCAAAAGTAAGGATTGTGAGATCATTTTTATCGCGCCTTAAAACACCAGTCATCGTAGACCCGCATCTGGGTCTGGGACCCTCAGCTTATTTTGTTAGCAATTGTTTTTTTTTTTTTTTTTTTTTTTAAATTCTTACTTTTGGTTTTTGGGGCCCTATAAAAAATCTGGGGCCCTAGGCACGGGCCTATTGTGCCTAGGCCATAATCAGGCCCTGGTCTATAGGTGTCTCCATTGTTTAACATGGTTGATTTCTCGAACTCTTCCGAAATATTGGCGTTATCGCTTATCTGACTTTTATGGGGATTTATTTTTGGCGCCAAACCTCGCAATATTTCGCTCAAAGTCGCTAAGCTCGGCGCGATTTGACACAATTTTAATAATGAGGCCTGTAATGTTTGGTTTCCTGCATTGATATTACGCAGTGGCATCTATATATAATATTAAAATGCTAAGGCAGGTAACGACAGATTCTTGAAGTCGTTTCTGATACAGTTTGACCATGCGCTGTGACCATAATACTCTCCTCGACCAATCAGTAACCAGAATAAAAGCCTGTCTCCACACATAAGTACGGCATTTCATAAGTTATTACGTCATTTTCACGTCAAATTAAAAAGCATGAAAAAGAATTAAGTCGAATGTATTTCTTAAAGTTCATAAATTTTAAAATTGCTAATACGATCGGATGGATAACGGGAGTTTAAGATTTCGGGTGATGCGTTTTTTAGAAAATGATATAATTAGCTGTATTCATTTGGCAGTTTTCTTCTGAACGCATCAATTTGATGATGTCTGATGTTGAATTAATTGAGCACAATCACCAATCACTTTCACCCCTACTTTCTCCAACCTAAAATATCGCCGCACTTTGGCGAGTTTTATAGTCATGGGTTTGAGGAATTATGCGGAAGTTTCAAAGCTCCCAAAAGAACTAGATGAAAATGAAAGGGAACAAATAGTGATAAATGCACCAGCTAAAGAATTTGAAGACCCTTAATTATTAAAACTACATTCATTGGCAACCCCCCTCCCCCCCCCCAAAAAAAAATCCAAAACAAACAATAATGCTAACTAATATTATAAATGCGAAAGTGAGTTTGTTTGTTTGTTTGTTTGCTACGCTTTCACGTCTAAACCGCTAATTCGATTATGATGAATTTTGGTATAGAGATAGATAGGACCCTGGAGAAGGTTATAGGCTACTTAGAATTTTGGATTTTTAATTACTTTTTTAATTATTAATTAGAAACCGTTTTTACGTTACCATGCTTGGCGAGTTTCGCCCGTTTAAAATGATTCATATTTTGAGCTAACAGAAATGCTATTACTTCAATAAAGTATCGCGTGCATTTGAAAAACATGAAATACCAAGGAAATTATGCCAGTTTGACGCCAAATCTATCTATCTATCTATCTATAATAATAAAAATGAATGTGTTCTCCAGACAAATCTACTGCACACAGAGCTTTGAAAATTTGAGCACGTAAGCGAGTGACTTCGGTAATGTGCACCTGAGGCTCAGAATTTTGAAATTTTAGTTACTTTTTTAACTATCAATTTAAAAACCGTTTTTAGGTGTTCATGCTTGGCGAGTTCCGCCCGTATAAAATGATTCGTGTTTTGAGCTGATAGAAATGCTATTTCTTCAATGAAGTGTCGCGTGCATTTGAAAAACATGAAATACCAAGGAAATTATGCCAGTTTGACGCCAAATCTATCTATCTATCTATCTATAATAATAAATATGAATGTTCTCCAGACAAATCTACTGCACAGAGAGCTTTGAAAATTTGAGCATATAAGAGCATGACTTCGGTAATGCGCACCTGAGGCTTAGAATTTCGAAATTTTAATTACTTTTTAAACTATTAGTTAAAAACCATTTTTAAGTGGTCATGCTTGGCGAGTTTTGCCAGCACAAAATGATTTGTGCTTGAAATAAAGTAGAAATTCTATTTGCAAAATCGTATAAGTTTGACGTGAAATGCCATAGAAATTACGTTAGTTTTAGGTCACATTAAAAAGCATTAGAAAGAAAAGTCCAATTGCGTTCCGTAAAGTTCATAAATTTCCAAATCCTGCCTATAATATAAATGTGTACGTTTGTGTGTTTGGATATTTGTGACTGAATCACACAAAAATGGCTGAACGGATTCGGATAAAATTTGGAATGAAGATAGCTCATACCTTGGATTGACATACAGGCAAACTTTCATGCCTATAGCATAAATAATTCTTTTACGAAGACACTCAAAATAATTCTAATACTCTACGCTCTATGGACATTTTGTAGCTATTGAACCGATTCTAGAACTATTTTCACTGATTGTAAGTTACACTATTCCTGAGTATTATTGTTTGTTTGTTTGTGAATTAAGACCGATTGACTGCACTAGGGTTCTAGGCCTATATAAGAAATTCCCTCTGTATGTGTGTGTGTGTGTGGGGGGGGGGGGGGGAGGCGGGACTTTCTAAGGGATCCTACCCCTTATTTACGCGAGGTTTCGGAGAAAACCCCGGGAAACTCCGAACGGCAAGGTTGACAGGCGCGACTGCGGTTTGAATCTAGCACCTCTCACCTTCCAGTTTAGAGAGCAGAACCTCTCAGCCACTGGTGTGGCCCTGAGTATTATAGGCTACCTTTTATGTATATCACAAATAGTTCTTTTACCGGGATACTCATACGAATTATATTACGCTCTGTGTGTATCTCTGTAACTACTGAACCAATTCCAAAACTTTTTTCACTTATAGGAAGCTGCACTATTCCTGATTAACATAGGCTGAAATTCGTGCGAACAGCATACATATTTCTTTTACAAGAACGCTCAAAATAATTCGCAAATATTGTCATAACTGTCTGTATTCGCCAAATGCGTAAAAAAATCTAAATTCAGTAACTCTGCATACTCTCTTATTTTAAATGAAGTATACTACCATGTATTGTACTCCATTTAAAATAAGTAAAAAATAAATAAATACAGTCACTTTTGTGTCTGTAGTGCAAACATATTTGTTATTCACACATGCTTCATTTCTCTCTGGACCAAATTCTGAAGCCGACGCAGACGAAGTCCGGGTAGCAGCTAGTCAGTATAATCTTATCAGTATAAGCGATCAATAGAAAATGTTCCCGGAGGCAGAATTACGGCGGAAGTACTGGAAATTTCGCGAAAAGCTATAAAAGAGCAGCTTTCCCCACTCTCAATTCACAGCTTAGTTCAATTGTGATTGAAAGCTTGTTCAGTTCACAGCTTTCCCCCACTCTCAATTCAGCTTAATTCAATTGTGATTGAAAGCTTGTTCAGTTCACTACTTTGTGTGCTTTTCTGAGCAATCTTCTCGCTTGTTTTGAGAAGCTTATTTCTGAATGCTGTTTGTGAATATTTCATGGATATATGCTGAGGAACAGATGACAGTTTTCCACGAGAATATCCACTGAATTTTTGCCTGCTGAAGGATTTTATTGTGTGAGAAATACAGCTGCTGAGAAACCTTCTGTATCAAGCTGATTGTTATAAAACGTGTCATTGTTTATTAGTTTCTGTGAATTGCGTACTAAAGATTGTTCGTCGAACTTCTAGAACCAATAAATGTTGCGCTTCGTCCTGTCAAATGGACTGTTTTCTACAACTTTCCATATAAACTGGACTTTTAAGCTGCGAACCCGGAAATTATTATTTTCAATAGTGTTTCAGAAAACTTTGCTATGTAGAATTTATTGTTCTTTTACAAGAGCGCTCAAAAGAGTTCTAATGTACTGGTTTCCGAAAATTTAGAAAAAATCAGAAAAATAACGATAACTCGCTTAAAATAAAGCAGTCGATATGAAATTGAAATGTGTCATCAAATAAGTGTTGCTAGATGCATTTGCAATATGCAAACTAGTGGCGTTGCAACCAGAATAAATAATTTATTAGAAGCATGAAATTGCATGTTTTATATCAAGTTTCGAACTTTGCAGCGATTCTAAAGTAAGAGATCAGGAGATAACCAATTCGTAACCATGATCTCCATGCATCATTTGCCCAAAGAACTGTGATTGAGAGTTATTTGTAGACTAGATTCAGATCAAAGTCAGGCGCAAGTGGTCAGATGTTAAATATCAGCCCTTCAATAGTTCATATTCTTTGGCAAGAATATCGAACTAAAAATTTTACATTTAAGAGTTTCAGACAAGGAAACCGACTGTTACGACCATCGCCGATGACCGATAGTTATCGTTATGCGAACGAATGCATAGAACCACAACTCAGATCCTCCATTTCTGCATGCACTGGGAGCTTAATGTCAACGTCAACCATGCGAAGATGTCTTCACAAAGATTGTCTGTACGCGAGGTGACCAGCCATTTGTGTGCCACTCACGTCACGTCATATAACGGAACGTTTCAGGTGGGCACATCAACATGTGTACTAGACGGCTAATCAGAAGATGTCTGTTCTTTTTACGGATGAGTCCAGGTTTGGCCTACAAAGCGATAGTACGCGTTTTTTTTTATTTGGAGAGAACCTGGAACCCGTTATCACCCATCAAACATCCGTGAAAGGTATGCATACGCAGGAACGGGGCCATCGTGATTCTAGCGGGTCTGCTTGTGCACTCCGAAAGTGGCCTACGGTCGTCTCCTCATTCGTGAGATTCGGCCGTTAGATGACGTATCTAAGTGCTGCAACTAATAACTGAGCATCTGTAGGCCTCTTTGGATGACTCATCGGAGAGCAGAAGAGTCCGATAGTGTCACGATAGCCCCGGCAGGAGGCATTGTCTGTGTTTGGATGGACGCACAGACCATCATGCCTTTCCACTTAGAACTGTGAATGGTCAGACCTATACTGATGAAATCCTTGTTGCTTATGGTTGTCCTTATGCCGGTGCAATAGGTGATAATTTCATGTTTTTGGACGGCAATTCTAGACAGCACAGGGCTCGCATCGTAGATGATTATCTTAGCAGCAAACAGTTCAGCGTATGAAGTGGCCAGCTTTATTTTACGAGCTATTACAGCCAGCTTTATTTACAAGTTTTAGCTTACAGGTTTAGACCGGATCTAAATCCTATTGAGCCATTGTGGTGTGATTTAGGAAGACATATAGCTGCTCTCTATCCTCTTCTTCAAACCCTTGCCACGCTTGCAACTTTGTATAAAATGAGAGCTTTGCAAGACGAAAGCTTTGCAAGAGCAATAGCTCTCGTTTCCAATAGAACTGATAGACCGTGTAATTGGCAGCATCACGCATTGCTGTATGGCAGCGGTTCTCAACCTTTTAACGTCGCGACCCCCCAACAAAAGCTAACTTACGGTGGTGCCCCCCCCCTCACATTTTTCAGCATACATTCAGTTTTTTAATCTTTAACAATGAATATTTAGTCGAATTTTCTACAAAATAATGTTATCAGTAAAGTTTGAATGAATATTTTAAGCGAAAATGGATTTATTTTTGAGTAAGAAGGAGAATAAATAAGATGATTTTTTAAAAAACATGCATCACTACTTGCTTTTTGGTTTTTCTCCCGCGCCCTCTGCAAACGCTCTGCGCCCCCCTTGGGCGTCGCGCCCCACAGGTTGAGAAACGCTGCTGTATAGGGATGGACGCGAGACGGAAAATTGGCGTCTCGCAAAACAGCCTAAAAGCTTTGTCTCGTCTCGAAAAAATACCTACATCGTAATGTTAAAAATGTCTGTCTCGTCTCGCAAAAAAATTGTAAATCCTTGTCTCGTCTCGCGTCCATTCCTACTGCTGTATGGCTTTAGTGGTGTCACTTTCCATACTGAAGGTACTTTCCCCCACTTTGTTGATTTTATACATATGTTGAATTCTATAATATCATATGTGTCTGCTTCTTTTCGTATTATTTTATAGCTTACCATCTGTTGTATGCTGTGGGTCAGTTTCATTAAATTCTACATGTAACTTTGAGTAACGATCAGTACTATGTTTTTTCCTTAATTCGTGATAACCAGTGTATATCAAGCTTTATGGGCAGGCACTGTTTAACGCTTATTTTTGGAACATTCATTTATTTCAAACAAAACAAAATTGATGAATGCTGATAAGGATTACAAAATATGGCCCTCCATCAGAAATAGTGTGTGTGTGCAGTATTTATAGTTCTTCGACAGAGGTACCCCAAAGAATTCTAATACATTACGGTTTGTGGTAGTATAAAGACATTTATCCATTTCAAGGACAATACAGTAAATATATAGACGCATATAACATCATCTTTATTTAAAGAATGTTAATATCATTGTTTGCTATTTTGCAGGGTCTTGCAAGATTATAATAACACCGTTACAGCTTTTTTAAATCTCGCCAAGTTTGCAGACGATACATCATCATATTTAATGGTGAAAAAAAAGTGGGGGGGAGGCAATTGTGTTGGAAACTGTTTTACAGTTGATGGCTTTGGTCTAATTTCTTTCTCTCGGGGCTTTTTTGCAATAGTTAAAAGTGAAAATATTGCTTGTTTCGAGTATTTTTCTTAGGAAAAAGAGGACATATAGAGTAAATAAATCATGTATACAAGAAAACGTTTCACTATCAATGTATTTGAAATGGATTTCTTGTATCCTCAATCTAGTTCTTACATCTTTTTATTAAACTCCATTGCGTAGAATGCGAATGATGACAGTTATTCATAAGCTCAAAAGCCCAAGTAATAGAAAACAGCTCTGCTGTCCAAAAACACGAAGAAATGGAAATACAAATGTGCGTCGGCATTTCCTTTCCTGTTCTGCAGTTTCAGCAGAAGCGTTGTATTGCAACTGCACTTTTACTGGTTGACAGGTTGATGAAATGAACCGACAAGAACAATGTAACTAATTGACTTGGAAATAAACGGAAACATATAAAGCAAATACCTAAAAACAATCTCATTCTCTCTGGAAACAACTTATAGTCATCCTATTTTTATTTCTGAGGGGATCATAACATTGAAATTATGTGTCAGTTTCCGCATTTCTCTGGATGCATTTATAATAATAAATGCAGTTAAGTAAATGAAAGACTCTATGTAATGAACGCAGGAATTCAGCGATGCAGAGCATTCTTATACTGGCTGTCTCAAAAGGTTATTTATAAACATTTAGGAATGACAGAGTATTTAGTGTGGCTCTGGTAGTTTGGTAGTCGTACCACGTGACTTGGGACGATTTGATTGGGGAAATTTGAGGAAATATTTCTCCCCGAGAGTAGTATTGGATACCTGCAAATGTCGCCTATTTTTTTCATATCAGTACAGATTAAAAAATTATACGGCCAAATAATAAGTTGATAAGCAAAATAATAGTAAAGTTCGATTTTTTTCTTTAAAATTGCTGCATATGTACTAAACGTAGTATCTAGCATACTTATTTGACAATTTTATAAATGTCTTCACTCTTCTCTAGCCAGATTTCAAATAATTATCTGGTAAAAAATATTTTCGTTAGGAAAATCTAGTAATTTAGATTTTACTGTAATTTTAGTACATTTAATAAAATTCATAGTATAAAGTAATTAATTTATTCAAAACAAATAATTGCGCTATTATATGCTTTCGTATAACTTATTTTTACTTCAAAAATATCTTCTCTGTTTCTCTGAATCAACTGTACAAACATCCTTTGTAAAATTTCAAGATACAGTCCAAAAGTCGTCTTTTTCATTAGAAGAAACTGTTTGCATTATCTGTTCACTAGACAGTGATATTCGCATTAATTTAAAATAGGAAACACTGTAGAGAACAAAACGGTCATTATTAACAGGAAATGTGCGTACGCGAAGACGCATTAATAGGAATCAGCGGTAATCAAGAATAAAACAAGAAACAAGAATCTTACAATAAAATATTTATTTTACATAATCAATACTGTTTTATTTCCTCAATTCTTTATACTTTCATATTTTTAACAATTCGATGTTTTCTGAATTACGGTCCATATAGACACTGAAAAGAGAAAAAGATATTTCAATGGGGAAAACACAACAATAAATACATGAACTTTCTTGAATACATTAATAAAATAGTTAAAAGTAAATGCATTTTTTTAAATCAAAAGTGAAATAAATTTTAAAAAACTTGTATTACAATCATTCCAAATCTCTAGGAGAGGTATGCTAAGAAAACCTCAATAGCTCAACTGAAAAGAGTAATTTAGTTGTTCCTTCATTCTTATATTTACTTTTGTTCTCACATTCCTGCTTATGTGAGGGTTGGTGAAAATTACAGCTAAAAAAGGAAAGACCTTGTGTTGTAGCCCCCGAAACGTTCAAATTAAATTATTTATACACATGTGCATTTTACAAAATTATTTATATTTAATTTTTTTAACACCAGTTTTTTTCAAATATTTTTTAAACTAAAAGAAAATTGTAAGCAATACATGGGACAAAGAAATTTTTTGTGGCATATATCAGTGATCCAAATAATTAATCGGTATTGAATCTCTAAATCGAAGTTTCTCAAACTTTTTCTCCGGCGGAGCACTTTGAGGGTTTCCGTGGAGCGCCTTTTGTGTGTATTTGAGACTAGTGAATTGGAGGGCTAATGGAACAAGATATTTTTTCGTGGTACGCTTGATACCAAAGCCCTGAGCACAGTTTGAGAAACCCTGCTCTAGAGATGAGACGGGCTCAGCCCGAGCCCGAAAGCCCGAGCCCGAGCCCGGGCCCGAACCGGGCTCGGGCTCTGTAATTCACAATTGCGTTCGGGCTCGGGCTCGTTAAAAATTTCTCCATTGAACATACTCCTTGAAACAGATTTTAAAAAGTGATTCATGAGGAAAATAAAAGAGTCAACTCCGGTTATAGTGAACCTCTGGTGACCATCAAATTTCGTCCACTATATCCGAAGTTCACTAAAACCCAAGTGTCTTCATGATGGATAGAGATACTGTATGTGAATCGGGACTAATGGTTTGCATTCACTATAGCCGATGGTTCACTATAACCGGAGTTGACTGTACTTATAAAAAAAAATAGTGGCACTGGCGCCTAGAAGGTGCGTGAAACTCTTTGGATATTTCAGAACGGCGGCTTATATTGATTAGTTAGTCATGTGATCCGACATTATTTGATAAACATGGATATATAAAGAATTAAAAAGTGCATTGAGAGTTTGCAACTATATTTGTCTTTAATTTGCACAAACGGCAAAATCATTGTATTCTATCAATGAAGTAATTGGATTTTTTTAATCTTTAACTGAAATTTCGGGCTCGGGCTCCGACTTAAATAATATTGCTCGGCATCGGGCGGGCTCGGATTAAAAGACCTCGGGCTCGGGCTTCAAAAAATGAACCCGAACTCATCTCTACCTTGCTCTAGATTATGTTCATTGCTTAACCCTCTGAGCGATTCAGATGCAAAATTACATTCGCCGACCACCACTTCACGAGAAAAAAAAGTTTTGTTAAATTCAACAAAATTTGGTTGGCGCTATTTCAACCGAATAATTTTGTTGGTTTTTAACAAACTTTTTGTTGAATTAATAAAAAATTTGTTGAATCAGCAAAAATATTTCTTTGAAATAGAGCCAACCAAAAATTTGTTGAATCAACAAAGCATTTTTCATCAGTTTATTAACCCTTTGAGACGCAACCCTTTCCCAATGCTGAAAAAAGGGCAGCCGTTGCCATCGCTCGACTTAACTACCAGCAAGGTGACGACAGCTGGCGTCATCTTGCTGGTCCTTGCCTTTTTTGACGACAGCTGGCTGTGCCCGCGTACAGCCAGCTGTCGTCAAAAAAGGGTCTCTAGATCTGTGGCACGCGATGAACGTTTCGATCGTCCGCCATCTTGCTGGTAGTTAAGTCGAGCGATGGCAACGGCTGCCCTTTTTTCAGCATTGGGCAATCTATGCAGCTGTTCTCGCATTCTTCCATTTCTCAGCAGATGTCAGTGCTGTTAAAAATAATCGGGACCATTTTTTACGGGAAATGACGTGCTAAGGAGTAAAGGATTATCGTGAAGCTATGTCTACGCAACTATTTTTATAGAAATCAAATCTATTCTTCGTGACTGGCAACAGTCAAAACGTCAGAGTTGGGTGATCCCAGAGCGGGAACACTGCGCGTTAAATGGTTAACTGTAAAACACTTTTCAGTTGTTTATTTCTTATTTATTTATTAACACTTTCACGTATGATTAACTTTTTTAAAGTTCAACTGTAATATTTAGATCTGATTTTCTCCTAATTATAGTAGTATTAATTTATCCAAATTTACTTGCTTTCATATTGTTAAAATTGCCTGAACTCAGTTACGCGGACCCAAGTGTTCGATTCCATCACAGGAAACACTCAGAGGTGAAGATTCCGTTTCTGTGCCCATTTTTGCTTCACATTATGCGTCTTTAAATGCTCCGCTGGGTTCCAGTGGGGTATTCAAAGACCCAGTGAATACAAGTCACTTTATAAGTTATAGGAATTACAAAGTACTTAATCAGCTGTGTAAGCTAATTAAAGAAGCTGAAGGTAGGTAATTTAAGGTACCTTAAAAAGTGATGGTTTCTCAGTTAGAGGAACACTTTCTTAATGATAATTACAGATACATCACAAAATATTTCATCTAGATCTCAAAAATATTGCAATCTTCCATTTATATAACGTAACTGAATATTTTTAACACGATAGAGAACATGTTTTCGAAACGTAACATTGCCTTACTGTCTGTTACCCAGGAGCGAGCTTGCATAGTAACATGTAACATCCTAACTAATATTATAAATGCAAAAGTGAGTTTGTTTGTTTGTTTGTTTATGACGCTTTCACGCCTAAACCGCTGAATTAATTATGGTGAATTTTGGTTTTAGATGTAGATGGGACCCAGGAGAAGGTTATAGGCTACTTAGAATTTTAGATTTTTAATTACTTCTTTAATTATTAATTAAAAACCGTTTTTACGTTGCCATGCTTGGCGAGTTTCGCCCGTATCAAGTGATTCATGTTTTGAGCTAACAAGAATGCTATTACTTCAATGAATAAGCACGTGCATCTGAAAAACATTAAATAATACGGAAATTTTGCCAGTTTTATGCCAAATCTATTTATCTATAATAATAAAACTGAATGTTCTCCAGACAAATCTACAGAAAGCAGAGCTTTGAAAATTTGAGCATGACTGGGCCCATGACTTCGGTAAAGTGTACCTGAGGCTCAGAAATTTTAATTACTTTTCTAACTATTAATTAAAAACCGTTTTATCGCCCGCACAAAATGATTTATGCTTTTGAAATAAAGCAGAAATTCTATTTGCAAAATCACATGCATTTGGAAAACATAAATAAGTATGGAAATTATGTTGATTTTACGCCAAATTAAAAAGCATAAATAAAGAAAAGTGTACTTACGTATTATCCCGGCGGTCCGCCAAGACGAGCGATTTTTTGCCGAGATAAATGCCGGGCACATGAAATTATTAATGGTTTTGAATACGATTGGCAACAGTTTGGCAACTCATTTGACGAAAAAACAGTTTGGCGGAATGACCGCCGGATAATACGTAAGTACCAAGAAAAGTCCAGATGTGTTTCTTAAAGTTCGTAAATTTCCAAATCCTACCAATAATATAAATGTGTACGTTTATGTGTTTGGATGTTTTTGACTGAATCACACAAAAATGGTTGGAAAAATTTGTAATGAAGATAGCTTATGCCCTGGATTAACATATAGGCAACCTTTCAAGCATATAGCATAAATAATTACAAAGACACTCAAAATAATGATAATGCATTGCGCTCTATGGAAATTTTGTAGCTACTAAACCGATTTTAAAACTTTTTTCACTGATTGAAAGTCCTAGGCTTATATGGTCCTAGGCCTATATGGGAAATTTTCTAAGATCCTAGCCCGTATTTTCGCGAGGTTTTGGAAAAAAACACGGAAAACTGCGAGCGGCTAGGTCGACAGGCGCGACCGGAGTTTGAACCTGGCACCTCCCGCCTTCCAGTTTTGAGAGCAGAACCTCTTAGACACTGGGGGGACCCTGAGTGTTATAGGCTACCTTTTATGCATATATCACAAATAGTTCTTTTACAGGGATACTCATAAGAATTACATTACGCTCTATGTGTATCTCTGTAAGTACTGAACCGATTCCAAAACTTTTTTCACTGATAGTAAGCTACACTATTCTTGAGTATTATAAGCTAAAATTCATGCATGTAGCGCAAATAGTTCCTTTACAGGAACACTCAAAATAATTCTAATACATTACGCTCTATGGGCATCTCTTTAACTACAGAACCGATTCTAAAACTTTTTCGCTAATAGAAAGCTGCACTATTCCTGATTAACATAGGCTAAAATTCATGCATATAGCATAAATATTTCTTTTACAAGAACACTCAAAACAGTTCGCAAATACTGTCGTAACTGTCTCTATTCGCCAAATGCCTGAAAAAATCTAAATTTAGTAATTCTGCATACTCTCTTATTTTAAATGAAGTATACTACCATGCATTATACTTCATTTAAAAAAGTAAAAAGCAAATAATATTTAAATGCAGTTTCTTTAGTCGCAAACATATTTGTTATTCACACATGCTTCGTTTCTCTCGGGACCCAATTCTAAAGCCGACGCGGACGAAGTCGCGGGTAGCCGCTAGTCTTATAAATAAAAATGAAATTCTGTTTGTTTCTTTGTTTGTAGATTTGATTCGTATACAAATCCACAAAAATGGACCTATCGGCCTGAAATTTAGCACAGATATGTAAAATAATATTGAATAAATCGTAGTCCACTTTAAAACTTTGAAAGTCCACCCGTTCCCGGAATTCAAGAGATTTTTTTATGCTCTCCACGCAAAAAGCTTTCCGTAATTGTAACCCCTGTAGTGAAAAAAGTGTGAAATAAGGATCGTGGTTGCCATGTGTGGCGATTTTGCCGAATAAAATGTTTTAAATTCTCAAAGTAAAAATAAAAGAATAATAATGATTTTTTTTTTTTGTTAATTTATATTCGTAAGGTTATTTTTTTTTAATTATAATATCGTGTGCATGGGAAATCAGAGCAGGAATGAAATGTTTTATACGCAAAACAATAAGAATTGAAGATTTCCGAGGCTAATGTGTAAAATTTTTTAGTTTGGCGAAAAAATAAAATGGCTGAAATATCGATTTTGAGTAAGTGAGTTCTAGCGGTTTGCACAGTTTTCGGCTTGGCGCAATTTATTGAGAGCTTAAGGAAATAGATTTTTGAAAACAAGTGCAAAGGTTTTATTAGAATACAGCGTTAAATTTTAATGATCCGTGAAGAAATAATGCAGTTATTAGGGGATTTCAAACGATCTAACTTCAGAATTCTCGCCAATTGAGTACATTGATTTAAGTTGGGGGAATTCCGCCAAATTTCAGAAAATTGAAATCTTCTCATTTAGTACATCGAAATAACAATGAATAAAACACATTATAGTTGATAATTTTAAAAAATTCGGCTGTATTAAGGGATTCCACTTTTCAAATAAATGCGTGCTTTACTCTTTGGTGGTCGAACCATTTCCCATATTGATTGCTGCTAAGTCAATGCTTCGAATGATTCCCTGAAAAAACTCTTGCAAAATGGCGTATGTTGGCACTTTGGCGAGGCTTAGATTTGAAACTGGATTTTATTTGAGAATGGTATATATAATAACACTGGTTATAGATAAAAATGAATGTTGGTGTGTGTTTATGAGGTTGAAAAACTCCAGCACCGTTGAACACCGTTGCACCATGAAATTTGGTTCACCTAAGTCTTTTATGATGGAGAAGGTTTTTATGCTATCCGTTTTCCTTAACTTGCCACTTGGTGCCGCAGCACAACGTCGAATTCTATTCCGTTTAGCCGTTTGCTATGCGAATATCGTCCAACCGATTTCGATGAAATTTGGTACACGCGAATATTAGAACACGGAGAATATTTTTCACTATCCATTTTGCTGTAACTTGCCGCTAAATGGCGCTGCAACGCATCAACTTCTATACCGTTCGACCGATCGGCATAAAATTTTTTATACTTACACATTTGAGCACGAAGAATATATTCTAACTGCGTTCCTTTTGATGTTACTCACCACTAGATGACACTGCAATGCATTATTATTTTAACTCGCCACTAGATGACGCTGCAGCAGGCCAAATTCTTGACCATTCAAACGGTCGCTATGAAAATCAGTATACATAGCTATTTGATCAATGAAAATATTTTGGCGTTATCCATTTTGCTATAGCTCGCCACTTGACGGCGCTGTAGCAAATCATTACTTTAATTAACCACTAGATGGCCCTGCAGTGTATCACTTCTTGACTGTGCAAATGATCGCTATGAAAATAGGTATACATAGATATTTGAACACGGGGAAGAGTTTGGCGCTATCCATTTTCCTATAACTTGGCACTAGATGTCGCGTCAACACATGAACTTCAGGACTGTCCAGCCGATAGTCATGAAAATTCGTATACATCGATATCTGAATGCGAAGAATATTTTCGCCGTATCCGTTTTGCTAAAACTCGCCACTAGATTGCGCTACGCCGCATGGCCTTCTGCACCGTACAAACGGTTGCCTTGCAATTCGGTATGCATGATTATTGGACACAATATAACGCGATATCCATTTTGCTATATCTGTTTATTACAATGAATAGTAATCACCACAAATCTTAATATCAAAAAGTCCATTCATTCGCGTGCGAAGAACGGGTACTTCAGCTAGTATCTACAATATAAGTGTTACTTTTTGTCATGTTCGCGGACATATAATGGGTACTGATGCATTTTTGCTGGGGTGAACCGACACGATTAAATAAGGTAAGATCGCATTGGGACGCCACCTTCGAAAGAGCGCCGTTTCTAACTCAAAAGTTGAGAAAACTTCATCTAGAGCATTAAAGGGGGCGCCTTTTTCACGTTTACAGAGGGGAGCCAAGTACCTTAGGGCCGCCTCTGCGCATTCTTGAAAGCTTCATATGTTTCAGCCTTACGTAAATGTTACTTAACATGCTATGCGTGTAATTGCATTAAAGTATCTTCAACGCTTAGACTCTAACAAAAGAAGTGCAGGAGCCTTAATAACAAAAAATCTGATGTGTCCAACACATGACTTCCTTGCACGTCTATTAATTCAAAAATGTTTTTTACGCACTTCCTCTAAACTTATTTGTTTGAAAGAGATAAAATATAAATAATAGTAAGGTATAGCGATTTCTAGCCAAATATTTCGATATCGCCAAGCTGAGTTCAATTTGAAAGATTTCCTTCTGACACTTTATTTGACGATATTTCACCAAAAGCCGACAAACTTGAGATAGTTTGCGAGATTTTGGGATAGCCAAAGTAGTCATTGACCACTGACTTTCAATGAATTTAATGCATCCATACACCTTAATGTATTTAAAGTCATTTGGCTCACCCTGTAAATAAATTCCCAGTCGATTGCTGTCAAAAAAGATATTGAAAACAGTTAGATATTATAATATAGTTCTAAATACAAAAGTTCAGAATTGTACGGGTTAAAGTTTTAGAGTTATACAAAATACGAAATAATTTTTGGCGCCAAATTTGGCGATATTTCGGCGAAACTCGTCAATGTCGACGACATTTGGCGAGATTTTAAGCATGGACCAACAATGACAGATTATCGCCAAATTTGGCGATATTTCGCCAAAACTCGCCAAGAACGATGACAAATGGCGATACTTTGGGCATGGACCAAATGACTGACTATCGCCAAATTTGGCGACATTTCGGCAAAACTCGCCAAGGTCGAGGACAGACGGCGAGATTTTGGGCATATACCAAACAATGACTGACTACAATTGTATTATATTGAAGATGTCCATAGACATTAAAGTACTGAAATTCTTTTTGGTGGTCCTGTAAAGAAACTCCAGTAGATTGGAACCAAAAATCGAGATGCACAACTAGATGTTACAACAATCTTACATATGAAATTTCATAATAGTTTTTGAGATTTGAGAGTTAAATATGTACACACGTACACCAAAAGTCGCCAAGCTTGGCGACTTTTGGCATAGTTCTTGAGGGAGGCACGTGACCGTGGTCCAACCATTACCTAAATTATGTTGTAGGATGGTATTGTGCTTGAAATGGATGAATGCCCCTAAAATTGCCATTGACCGTAATGTATTGAAAATCTTTTGAGTGTTCCTGTAGCAGAACTGTAAATGATAAAGACACTTTTTTTAATGGAGAAATTCATTTTCTAACTCTTTACAGCATATATCACTCCTGAGTCGTTTGAAATAGCCCAAAACCTCTAAAAAACGCTTTGATGAATGTCGGCCCATAGAGCGTAATGTATTTCGAATCTTTTAGGCGGTTCTGTAGATAAACTATCCAGTCGAATGGAACCGAAAGGGGAGGTGCACAACTAGATGTTACAACAATCCTAAATATAAAGTTTCAACATTCTACGCCTAATAGTTTTTGATGTATGCGAGTTTAATGAATTTCGGCCCATTGAGCGTAATGTATTTCGAATGTTTTGGGCGGTCCTGTAGATAAACTATCCAGTCGAACGGAACCAATAGGGGAGGTACACAACTAGATGTTACAACTATCCAAAATATGAAGTTTCGACATTCTACGCCTAATAGTTTTTGAGTTAGGCGAGTTTAATGAATTTCGGCCCATAGAGCGTAATGTATTTCGAATCTTTTGGGCGGTCCTGTACATAAACTATACATTCGATTGCGACCAAAAGGGGAGGTGCACAACTAGATCATAGAACATTACTAAATATCAAATCTCAACATTCTACGACCAATAGTTTTTGAGATATGCGAGTTACATACATACGTACGTACGTACGTACGTACAGACGGTATGGAAAAACTGACCACAATAGACTCGCCGCTGGTCAAAATGAGTTGCAGACGCGTTAATATGATCGTGCATGCTAGCCTACGATGAGATGCATCGAAAAAATTCTTAAAATTAAATTTAGAGGTAGTCAAAATCCGTTTTTTTGTCGAAATTTGGCCCCCAAAATTTTTCGGGATCACATTACTTCCTTATACTACGTACAAGGAAGTAAAAAGCCTAAAATGGGCACACATAAAAAGAGTGCAGGAGCTCTAATAATAAAGTACAGGAGACATAAAAAAAGGTGTAGTAGCTGAACAGAAACTGGCCTCCTGTGAACTCCCATGCAAATTATGTCCTAATCTGATTATGATATATTCACTTAATTAAATTAACATATAATCTAATATTGTATACCACATACAGCTATGTTTCAATGAAGCATTTAGTGCTTTCTTTAAGGTAGCATTACGTTATTCCATAACGGTCCTTTGTAAATATTTCTGTTTTCAACGTGGGTTGCAAGTTGCAATGTTACTCAGTTAGAAAACTAACTGAGTAAACTATCCCAGATGAACTAAGTGAACTGGATTTACTAATTGGGACTCTTTTACGACAGTCCAGAACTTGACGTCATGAATGAAAAATTGCGTGAGATTCATAAGCTCTGACACACAATTTACGTGCTAGTCGCAATTTGTGCCATTCTAAATAGCTCTTGGAGATTATACAGTTTAATATTTCCCCGAGATTAAAACAAATATTTTCTTGTGCTGAACCATGGAGATTTAAATATTTAAATTGAGCGTTTCAAGGGGTGAAACAAAGATAAATAACAAAACTAATAGACAGTATTCATAAATTAGTTAGCATAATATGGATTAAATCACAGTATACCGTGTTAATATATATTTTATGCATATTAAATTGAAAGTGTTTGTTATATTCATCATTTTTAAACGGGTGCTTTGCAACTAATTGAACGATAAGCAATTCTACGTTGCGTTAATACATCTAGCAGTTGTTTCAACAAGAGACTACCTGAATTTTTTTTTTCGTTTAATAAAGTAAAGCCATTTATCTTTCTATGATTGGCGCTACAATTTACTGTATGTGTACCCACGCCAAAGCGTACACTGTGAGTCCTCTACTAAACTATACACATAACTCTCTGTCAAAAACGAATGGCATTTCGAGTGCACCATGTTTTCTCCTTTGTACCGGCTGTTTCTGAATTTTTGGGGAAATAAACGTCAGTAGCTCAGAAGATTTTTATATTATCGTTTCTCCCTCACCTTCCTCTTCTTCGAAAAGCGAAGTTTGCTATTTTCTTTCGTTTCGACGTCTTGGTTTATAAATAAATAAAACAAAACAAAACAAATGCGTATAAAATCAGCATTTGTACGACAAATTAATTTTGGAGAATAAACCTATTGGATATTTTAAAAATAAATTGGTTGAATGATTCAAATATTTAAACGCTAAAACAATGTATAACTTTAGCTCAATACTTTGCTAAAGTAAATAATAATTTTAAAATTAAACATGAATTTGCTATGCTGGCAAAGAAACTAAATAAATAAAATATTAGGAGACGGGGAAGTAATGTCATTCTCTTTTCTTGCTAATATTTCGCCTAGACAAAACTACTGAAGCTAATGATACGATATTTGGCATGTATGTGAATTTTTTAACATAGGTGACACATTAGACAGCACATTCCGAAATTCATTACCTACGGAGGATAGAGGACCAAAAAAAAATTTTCTGTACATCCCACGTGATCTCAAAAAAAAGAGGTATCCATAAATTTTTTACTGCAAAATACAGCACTCACGAATACCTAAAACTCGGTTTCAGAACATTTTGAAAATCATCCTGAAAATGTAACAAATATGAATCCTATGTTTAGGCACAGCTTGTTTGTAATTTAAATTCGTTGAAAATTTATTTCCTTGAAATTTAATTTAAAAAAAGACAAACTTCCGGGGCCCCTAATGAAATAAAACTATACTTTTCAAAGAGATTTATATCGTCCATTTATTCAATAACCGAAACTTTTACTTTTTCTTACTCCATAAATATCCGTATGATAAATTTATTTTTCACAAAATTTAATTTGTTGAATCTAAACACTTAATGTGATTAGGTTTAGGGGAAAGAAAAAAAATTAATTCAATAATTAAAATATTTGTGTTATAGAAAAATGGACGCTGACTTAAAAAGAGAGTACATTTTCATAATCAGATGAAGTAGTAAAACGCTTAATATTACCTCAACATATGTTTTATAAAAATTAAGACTTAAAAAAATCTAAGTACTAAATGTTCCGTCTCCAAATTTAGTTTATTGATGAAAAAGAGAAAAAAAATATGTAACACTGGATATTTTTGACTGCTTAATGGTTGTAAATTTTAATCGAATCTTCCATCTATTTTGTCGTGTTTTAGGATTAATATCTCACCAAAAATCGATTAGCCTTTTTAATGCATAATGAATGATAAAAGTACTGTGAATGAGCTTAGAACCTCCCTACATAACGAAGTGTCTGTCTCTATGACAGAATTTTTTAAGTGGAAAGCAAAATTAGAGACTTTGAAAAATATTCTTTATATAAACGAAGTAGCTTCACACCATGTATGGAACGAGATTTTTATAAATTATACTGTTTTCAGGTCTCTATAACGAATTCTTCTTAAAACAAAACTTGGAATAGCTTGGATATATTTCACACATGGCGACTTTTCATTCTTTGGCATCTTACACATGCGTATACTCATAATCTTTTCCCATTAAAGTTGCCAATAAAACAGCGCACCATATATTCCCTTTGCTTGAAACGGCCATAATGGCGTTATCTCGCCAATGATTCAAATAGCCAAGCTGGACCCGAAATTTTTAAGTGGAACACAAAATTAGTGATTCAAAAAATATATATTCTTTATGTAACGCAATAGCTATTTCCCTTAAATCCTATCTACCTCCTTCTTACATTCAGTTGGAAAAGGTATCATAATCCATGAGTGTGCCGTATTTAACTTTCTTGTTCCATAAAGCACTTCTTCAGAATTGAAATCCATGTTGAAATCGCCTACTAAAGTTGTTACAATCTTTGCCTTACATATTCCAACTATGTTTCACCTTTATTTACACTAATATAGACAGTGCCTATAAAGGTCCAAATAGAAGACCAAGTAGGGGTGAAATGGGCACACTTATTGCGTATCCCCAAAATTAAGAGGCGAACCCTTCTGACCTTCATAGTGAACAATGCGTAAAAGATTTAATGGTGGTCAGTGCCCACCATTAAAACTTTTTTTAAAAATGTAATTTTCTAGCCATGTAATTTTCTAGCCTTATATCAAATCATTCAACCTGGATCGAAGGAATTCGTTATAGATAAACGCCTCTGGATTTTTGCATATTACGTCAAGAGAAACTTTAAATGAAGTACGCATCCTGCATAATAAAAGTATCCACTATTTACTGAGGCATTACTACATTGTTTTCGTACAAAATACTTACGTAATTATAATGTTCACAACAATACCCTATGGGAGGTGACTGGAAAAGAAAGAATATCAGATTTAATAATGAAATTGAATGTAACTACAAGGGATGTTTCAGCACCAGATTTCGAAACTTCTAGGAGTGGTAGGATACAGCTAGATGATTCAGAATCACATAGATATGTGGGGGGTCACAGAAATCGTTTTCAAGCACGAATTAATAATGAAAATCGTGTTGAAGTAATATTCAACATTCCGATCATAGTTTGGTAAGCCAAATTGATCTCTTGAAGTACTTTCCTATTTGAATGATGAAATAATTGAAGCATGAGCCCATTGTTTATGAAATGTACTTCATCGTTTCTTTCAAACTGATTGTTCAGACGACGTCTACGACCTACATTCTTAGTGTGATTCAGAGTTATCTAGATGTGCCCTACCCGCCCTAGAAGTTGCAACCCTGGAGTTGGAACACCCTGCATAAATACAATTAAATAATGTAAGCATATAATTGAATTTAAGTATATAATTTATTTTTAAAAATATTTGATTATAAGTACATAAACAGTGGTATGTAATTAAATATAAGTATACAAATCCCCATGCCGGATTGAAACTTTCTATCATTTATTTAATTTAAATTCACAACTATAATTTTTAACATTTGTCCTCTTCAGTCATTGGGGTATTAAAAATAATTCACTGTACATAAAAAAAAAAGCAGCGTATAATGTGTTCAGTTAAAATATATTACAAATTTATCAAAAGTTTTGCAGAGACTTTCGCGAAGTACACTCTCTCAACAAAAAGTATTCGAGTATAAATCAATGCATAAATGCAGCCATAATCCATCTGATGAGTTAACTTCAATCACTTTTCAAAATTATTGATTAAAATTTTTGAACAATTAAACAATAAATCTCAAACTGTCGGCTTTATAAATGAAGATTGTTTGGTTAAATAATAAAAATTTCATGTGTTTTATTTTGGCATTAAATATGGCGAACTCTGTGGACAATCGGTTACACCGGTTTATAAATTTCTTGACTGGTAGGTCAAAATATTCATAAAATACACAATTAATAAAAATTACTAAACAGCTTTATAAAATAGCACAGATTAAAAAGATCCTTATCGGCACAACGATTGTTTCAGGTGGTACAAAATAGAGATGGGCGGTTCGACTCATTTTACTGATTCGAATCTCGACTCACTCACTACTTCGATGATTCGAATCAGTGATTCGAATCTTGAATCAATAAAACAACTAAAGAAATTTTCCCTCTCTCTGCACCGAAAGCCGTACTATTTAAACACCCTTCACCCATTCATCGGGTTTCTTCTCCGCTGAGTTCTCGGGCAGTTAGCATCTCTCTCTCCTTGCTCAAGTAAAACTAGTGTTTAAACTGCCCGAAATGAAAATACAGGGGAGCTTCGTATGACCCCCTGGGCCTGTAAGATTAAAAGGTTAAGTTTGGTGTCAAAGTATTCGAAATTTTATGTATCGATGGGGGTGTACGTCTAGGGGGGGGTCGAGAATCAATAAAAACGCGCTCCGATGGATAGTTTCCGAGATATACGTTAATTAATTATGGTAATTAGACTAATTAACTATGATTGAGGCTCAAAAGGACTGCAAACATGTAGAAATTGGCTCTGGGATGGTTTCCAGACTTTGGAGATGCCGCCGGAGGAGGCTAGTGTTTAAAATGCCCAAATTGAAAATATAGGGGAGCTTCGTAATTCTCTGGGCCTGTAAGATTAAAAGGTTAAGTTTGGTGTCAAAGCATTCGAAATTTTAAGTATCGGTGGGGTGTTGAGTCTAGGGGGGGGGGGGTCGAGAATCAATAAAAACGCGCTCCAGTGGATAGGTTCCGAGATATACGTTAATTAATTATGGTAATTAGACTAATAAACCATGGAGCTGTTTTTTCCGCGATCCGGCATCGTCATCAACGGAGAGAAAGCAGTAGCAAAAGCATCACAAGCTGGTATTGATCTCAGGATTTTCTTATCGCCGGCCTCAGAGGCGTAGCCAAGGGGGGGTTAGGGGGGTCATAACCCCCCATGAGGAATTTTTTGCCATACAAAATGTATATTCTTCACTACATTATCATACACACGTATACATATATATGAGTTGCAGTAGTCATAACCCCCCCCCATGAAAAATTTCTGGCTACGCCCCTGGCCGGCCTGTATTTTTGACCTTTATCGAATTCGAGATTTCACTGAAATGAAAATGGGAATATCGGATATTTGATGTTGAAATAAAACCGATATGTCGATATTTATCGATTTTTGGCCCAGTCCTACTGAGGGGCTGCTGCCCCCCCCCAAAAAAATGAGACCCTTTACTTAGCTTACAATTGAACTTTATCTTTAAATTTGATACCCAGCCCACCCCGAAATAAAATCCTGGCTACGCCCTTCAATACACTAACTACCCACTGCTTATTTAGACCCTATTTTGTATTTCTCTGAATTACGAAAGAAAATAAAATAATTCCCCTTAAACGACAAACAAGGTAAAAAAAATATCTTAAACGAAATCTGCAGCAATAAAGCGAAATGTTATTTTGCTTACTACAAAGTCCTTTTGTGAGTGCGCTTAATACCGCCCCTGTATCCTTCATTAAAAGTGACAAGCACAATCCTAACTTTATTTCATTCTATTTCCCTTCACATGAAAACCCGCCACCATGTAAACTTAACGTTCCGTTTTTTTTCTTAATTTTTTTTCGGGGGGGGGGGGGATTGACCCCTCTTGCCCTTAGGAAGTAACGCCTATGCCCCCCACCAAAAGCAAACGAAGTTCGACCCACTCCACACCCACAGACAGATGAAACTTTAAATCCGACCACCAACCAAGAAATGAAACACCAAAGATTCGAAAAAAAACTTCAATTAAATGAAACATCCTTTCAACTCTTTTCGACTCCTTTCGACTCTGAGTCGATAGAAGATTCGAAAAAAACCCTCTAATTAAATGAAACATCCTTTCAACTCTTTTCGACTCCTTTCGACTCTGAGTCGATAGAAGATTCGAAAAACTAACAAATCTCAACGATCGTATACAATCACCGAAACAGAGCGAAACACTGAATCAGTAAAGATTCGTTGCTGCACCAACTCAGTGAGCAACTCACCCACACCCACTCATTTGCTGTTTCAAATCATCTATCGACTCAGAGTCGAAAACAGTCGTAAGAGTCGAAAAGAGTCGTAAAGAGTCGAAAAGAGTTGAAAGAGTAAGGGAAAATCTCTGGGAATGGCAAAGGGAAAATAAGTTTTCCTTCCCTTCGAACTTGGAATGTATTTCCCCACAGTTGAGGGCGTGAGATTCGAATCAGTAGAGAGTGAGTGTAAAGACTGAGCCACTCAGTACCAAGATTCGAATCACTGATTCGACTCATCGAATCATTGGCCATCTCTAGTACAAAAGATCCACCCTTCTTCAGTTGCAAAATAGTTTCACCATTCCCGCGAACAGAAAGATTAGAGCTGAAAAATAAACAACCTGCGTTTATTTACTTTGCAGCTCGCGTGAATGGTGGAACTGTTTTGCAACTGAAAAAAATGTGGACTTTTAAGTACCACCCTATACGATCGTTTTGCCGATGAGTATCTTTTTGATGCGTGTTATTTTACAAAGTTTTTATGTTTTTTTCTTTACCTTGTAGTTGTTTACCTTTAAGCACCACTTTTTTTATTGACTATTGTGGCTTAACTATACCCTGCCCTTGGCAAATTCATTTGATAGACCCCCCCCCCCAATTATTAAGCATTAAAAAAGTGGGCGATAGTTTTTCCTCGCAAATACCTTGAAATTTTTAATTCTTTTTTTTTTTTTTTCTTAATTTCTGTTTGCACTTCAATGGGTAACTTACATGCATTGAATTCTAAGCTAAAAATTTACTAAATTTTGTAATAATAAATCTCATTATGTGCTTGCGACCGTCTCGGGCTAGGGGGCCCCCCTCCGACCGGGGCTCGTGGAATCCTACCCGCCTCCCACCCTATTGTTTCGTTACCGAAACTAACCATTAACATGTAATGATTTGTTAGAAACTTACGTCTGGAAGATGAGCCCAAGAGTGATCTAAGCAATCATTCAAATCCGCCCGGCATTCCTAAAATTATCAACAAAAAGAAATATTATAACCAGGCAGATTAAAACAAAATAATTAACACTACTTTATTAGACCCAGACAGCACATAAGCTTAAATCAAGCTTGACATTTCTTTGATTTTCACGCATTAATGCAATCTTGACAGTTCAACTCATTCTAAGCTGGCAGCAAGCTTGCAGGAGTCAAGTTGAATTGTCAAGCTTAAATACAGCTTGATTTAAGCTTAGCAATTGCTACTCGCTTGATTTTTCCTTTTTAAAGGAGCGTTGATGGCACCATCTGTGAAAGAGAATGGACATTAATTGTCTAGCGTCCTCAAATTTGCTGAAAGTTCGTAAAAGATGTGTTTATTTTATTACCAGTGCCATATTACCGGCAAGGCAAACGGGGCAACTGCCCAGGGCCTACAGATTTTAGGGCCCAAAAATCTTACATCTTACACTTTTGTAGTTTTAAAATAAAATTACAAAGGATAAAAAAAAATTCAGAAGTTAAATAATTTTTTTAATTATAAAGTATAAACAATGAAAATAATTCAAATTTACATTTGTATAAATTAATTTAAACTTATTTTTAATTCTTCGAAATGCTCTATATAGATATAGCATACCAATATGTAGGAAAATAACTAACCACATTTGTAAAGAGAATTTTTAGCGTTAAAAAATAGCAAAATTTTTCAATTATTTGTTATTATAAGAAATATTTACAAAAATGACTAAAGTGCTTGTATTCCATACATGTTATGTTAGCAACTGTGATATAGCATTTCGAAGTAACGTTTAACTATCTGTTTCTTTCATTTCAGATTACTTAACACAAAATTTGTGTTAAGTAAGTAAACCTATTCTATATTTCCAAATATGGAAATTCTTCAAAATAAAATACAATTATACTACGAAATTGATTTCAAAATCAGTCGTTTGTCTCGATTTTGGCCAGCGGCAGTATTGCTCATGAGTGTTGCGAAAGTTTTAAAACATGTGTTGCTCTTAAGTTTATATTATGTTTATATCCCTATTAGTAGAGTCTCTAAATCACACATAAAATTATTTTAATTTTGATGCATCCAATGGAAAAATAAAAAAAACAAATAACATATCGCCCACTTATCAATCTGGCCAGAAAACCGTTTAATAATTCACTTCAAACTTTAGTCATAGCTGACAAGGCTCCGGTGGCTGAATGGATAACGCGCTCGGCTACGAATCGAAAGGTCCCGGGTTCTATTCTAGCCACGGACACTCGATGGAAACAGATTAAAATAACTTAAAATTACAATATAGAGGGGGAAAATGCGCAGAAAAATAAAGTATGTGGGGCGCGTTCGCCAGCGGGCGCCCCGTGTATTTAGAAAATTTTTTAAGCTTGAAATGTCAAGCTTAATGCAAGCTGGGCAAGTGTAAACTAGAACGCTTGCATCAAGCTTACACGACTCAATTTTCAAGCTTATTGACTTGATAAATCAAGCTTGCTGCAATTTTGATGCAAGTTTGCTGTGCTGTCTGGGGAAAGAGCACATGACATCAATATCCAGTGAAGTAGAATTTGGTACGATTTTGTTTATTTAACCCACTGAAGGACACCGGTATTATAATACCGATTGCTCTAAAAGCAAGCGATATTTGAAAAATCTAATAAATAAAAACGGAAGGCGATAGAAATGTACGGTTTGCTGCATGCATCTGCTATTAAAGCAGGAAAATTCTCACCAATTTTCAAAGATACAAGGTTCGTTAACAGGTAGTGCAGCGGGCAAAAAAATCTTTATAAAACTTGTTTGTTTTTAAAACAATCCATTGCAGCCTTTGCTGATTTCCTCTCCCCCACCCCCCACCCCACGCCCGTTGAGAAATGCGCTGTATGGGTGATCTTCGAAACTACTTCTGAAACTTTATAAAGAATAAATTTTCGGATTTCTAGAGCAGAACACGGAAAAAAGTAAATTTCTAACTTCTCCTTTTACTGATTTTTCATATTGTCGCTTATCTTTTAGAGATGTCACATATAAAACAATTTACTGTATATAAAACAGCTCCTTTTTCACGAACATTTGCGGTGTTGCAAACAAGCTATTGTCCTCTAATACAGTGGTCCTCAACCCCCGGGCCGTGGATCAAACGGTATCGGTCAGTCTAAGAAACATTAAATTATTTCCGTTTTATTTACTGTGGTGTATTTCTGTCTGGTTCGCGCGACTTTGTCGGGTTTGTGCTAATTTATACCTTTGTAACAGAAGAAATCTTGTGACTATTTTAAATTACTTTATTGTTTACTAAACATTTCAAGAATTAAAATTTTAATTAATATTTATATAAAATATTTATATAAAATTTTAATTAATATTTATGGATTAAAATCATAAAATTAAAAATAAATGAGCTTTCCTGAGGAAAAAAAAAAGAAAAAGTGACAAATAGATAAATAAAACGAGATTTTATGGCACAATAAATAAACGTAACGTCATTTATACATCAAAATTACAATAGCATCAACATTATCGAATGTTATTCATCAAAACCATCTAAATTGTAAACAATAAACGTCCTTCCACTCAAGGGGCCGCTGTAAAATTACCAAACGTTTACCGGTCCTCGACAATAAAAAGGCTGGGGAAACACTGCGCTAATACACTACCATAGACGATTTTACGAACTATTTGAGTGGTCCCTGCGGCTTCATAAAGGACGGCTTAACCCTTTTCCAATGCTGAAAAAACAGGCAGCCGTTGCCGTCGCTCGACTTAACTAGCAGCAAAATGGCAAACGATCGAAACGTTCGTCGCGTGCCCAGATCTAGAGACCCTTTTTTGACGCAGCTGGCTGTAAACGTTCATCGCGTGCCACAGATCTAGAGACCCTTTTTTGACGCAGCTGGCTGTGCACAGCCAGCTTCGTCAAAAAAGAGTCTCTACATCTGGGCACGCGATGAACGTTTCGATCGTTCGCCATTTTGCTGCTAGTTAAGTCGAGCGACGGCAACGGCTGCCCTTTTTTGAGCATTGGGCAATCTATCCGGCTGTTCTCGCATTCTTCCCTTTTTCAGCAGATGTCAGTGCTGTTAAAAATAATCGTGACATTTTTTTACGGGAAATGTCGTGCTAGAAAGTAAAGGATTCTCGTGGAGCTATGTCACCCGCAACTATTTTTATAGAAATCCAATCTATTCTTCGAGACTGGCAACAGTCAAAACGTCAGAGTTTGGTGTTCCCAGAGCGGGAACACTGCGCGTTAAAGGGTTAAAGGGGGGACGGAAGGAGCGACCATCCCCGTGAAAAGAGAAATTAATGCAAGAGATCCTATTTTACTTCCAAAAAAGTGGATGTACATGTGAATCTTCCACCGCCCCACCCACAAAACTGCATTAATCCGTCACTGCGGCAGGGCCTGATTTTCGGGAGGGCATTGGGGGGGGGGGGAAGAACCCGGGTCCCAAACAGACCCCCAATTGTTCTTTAAGTTTATAAATTTGTGAATTTTGAAAAATGTTTTCGAAAGAGGGGCGCCACCCAAATGAAACTTTTTCCCAGGGCCCCCAACTCGGCAAGTCTGCCCCTGACTGCGGGTTCATCAAAACGAGCGTCGACTGTAGCAGTTTTAGCAAGCTCGCGACAGAATTGTTGAATCATACGCAAATCAATTTTACCTGTTCATTTACCAAGAGAAATCTTTTGCAGCAATATTTAACACCAATGTCAATGATTTTTTTTTCTCCTGACACTTAATATGTGGGCTATATTTAAACACTTATCCGGTATAAGCTCGTTAATTGGCACCATGTGCTATCTACTTTTTTATTTTTATATTTTTTTCACTTTATCAATGGATTATCTTGGGATTTCACTTTACGTAAGTAAGCTATTATATATTATATATATATATATATATATATATATATATATAAATAAAAATTGCTTAAGAAAATTAAAAATTAAACCATGGATCATTACATATTCCATTCAGCGATATGAGTAATGGCTATTTATTAATTTTTCTCTTCCTTTACAGTAAACTTTTACAAAATAATTGCTTCCGATGTCATGCAAAACAAAATCAGCAAATTTCAATAAAAGTTTAAAAAATAAAATAAAACTGTGAATGTTTTAAGAAAACGATTGATAAATACCTCCGGATAGCTGTTAAATTTGAATTTTTCTTCTGGTTTTCTTTCCTTTTTACCTGGAATTAAAAAATAAATAAAAAGGCTTTTTTTATTAGTAGTAATAATAATAATGTATTCAGAATGATTAAAAACAACAACAACAAAAAATGAACGTTCACGAAAAATGTTAATGACTTAAATACGTGACACACATTGTATCTAAGTATAAAAAAAGAGGGTATTACTATTTAAGAGGCTTTATCTCTGAATAAAAGAAGTTTATAAGAAAATAGGGTTGTAGATGAAAGGGGAAATTTTCTTTTGCTTATTATTGTTTTTAAAAAATGCAGTTTTTTATATGCTAATCAATCAAATTTAATCGATGTTTCTATTCAATATCATTGCTTGCAGAGCTATCATTTGCTATCAGAGCTATCATTTGCTATCATTTGCTTGCAGAAAGAGAGAGAGAGAGAGAGAAAGAGAGAGAGAGAGGTCGTTTTAACTTAACATGATTTTTAAAAAAAGAACAAGAACGGAAGATCGTGTCTAACACATGAATTACAAAATCCTTTCCAACCCATTTGTCTTTTTCGTATATTAATATATTCCTCCATAATTGTTCTCTCCCATCAAAGACACAAAGGTGGACTCTATGTCCGCCATTTTTGATAAAAGGCACATTTTCATAAACTCAATAATAAACACTATAATTTCTTTTTGAGTGAAATAGTTTAACACAGTACATTTTAAGCAATTTCTGGCCCCACCAGTGGCCGAGCGCATTTGCGCTCAAAACTGGGTGACGGACATTGTCTGGTTCAAACCTTGGTCGCGTCCGTTGATCAAGCCGTTAGCAGTTTTCCGAGGTTTTCTCCGAAACTTGGCATAAATACGGTTTAGGGCCTCTTATAAAGTCCCCCAAGGAGGGTAGCCTGCCCCGGCCTTGTTCCCTCGCGCAGTTAATCGGCCGTAATGCCACTTTCATTAAAGAATTTCTGCCCATACGCAGTATTACACTGATATTCTTTTGTGCACTCTTGTAAAAAATAATTGCTAATGTCGTACGCACAACTTTCAGCAGGTTGCATGGTATTTCACGAGAAATAGCCAAACCTGATATTATCCAACAGAATTTTTTAAGATTCATAACTTGCACTCTAATTAAACTATTTACAATTAAACGCGTGGATCATTAATTTTGGAATAAATTAAACCTTAGGAAAGCAGATACCTCAAAATTTCGTAACATACCATTGTTTTGATCGACCTTCTGGGTAGAAGACCAAAGCAGTGTGGCTAGCGGATGTATTTAAACCGGCAACGGGCTAATTTAGCACTAAATACACGAAAGAATTACGATAAAGGTAAAATATTATGGTATTCGTATCTCATGTCGTAACTCTCAAGGGAGTATATTATTATTATTATTACTATTGCTATTATTGATTTGTCATTAAAGCATAGAATTATTCCCTCTTCACTTATCATCTGTGCGTACGGTGTTTGATGATTCCCATTAACCCCAGAATGTGTGTGTGTGCCGAAGTATTGCACTATAAAAGAAAAAAATTGAAATCTAAAAAATATGTATTCAGAGTGTCCCAAAAATATGTTGACCTCGGCTTTATTCTTTAAATACTGAAAATAGACATATATAATAAATTGCAAAGCTACGTAAAAAAAAAAATATACAGAGTTTTGTGAAAGCAAATAAAATTTTCATGGGATTAAAATTTATCAGAATTTTGTAATTCCCAAATTTGAGTAAATGCAAAATTTGAATAAATTTTTATTTGCCTCCCCCATACTCATACAAAAAAAATTAATTTAATAAAATGTGCCCCATACACTAATGATGTGAAATACAAATTTTGAGCAATTCATACTGAAAAGTGTCAAAGCTACGGAAATGGAGATATGCTGACTTATACCACTTTTCAATGACTCTCCAAGGGAAAAAATCACATTTCGTGTTTCAAGGATTTTAGACTAATTACGGGGGGAGGGGGGGGTTGATTTCATACATATATAATACTTTCGCTATTATCAATATTGTATAGCTTCTAATCATCTTTATTTAAATATATCTCTGAGCTGTTCTATGATGAAAAGCTGAAAAATTAGTACAATACTTAATTGATGCATAGGGCACATTTTACTACCGTAAAATACCGCAAAAGCACCCATCCCCCAGTCTTCAAGGAAAATCGCAATCTATCGGAAAAATATACCGTTCAAGCGCCCCCTCTATCATCAAATGAAGCTGGATTCTTACTATCCGTTCTGTTCCGCTAAGACGCCGCGATGACGTCACTCAGCGAAGCAAAGCAGAGAGCATTGTTCTGATGTCATACTTCGCTGGCATATGGCGTGATTTCATTGGTGCATTTACTGCGGCTCCGCAAGCTCGCGCGGGCAGCCAAAGCTTCAAAACCGGGAAAAAAAAAAAAAAAACGGTGTGGGGCAGAGCGGAGTCTGAGCGGCATCACCTTAAGGGGGTGCTTATTGGGTATTTTAAGAGCAAGCGAAATGCACGAGAAAAGCAGGGGGGGGGGGGGCGGGTGTTTATTAGAAGGGGGCGCTTTCGCAGTATTTTGCAGTAATTGGGAATTTTTTCGTACAGGGGTCGTATACTTATTTTAATTTAATCCCCTGAAAATTTTAATCGATTTCACAGAAATCTGTACTTTTATTACACAACTTTGTTATTTATTTTATTACTAGCGGCTACCCGCGACAGCTTTAGAATTAGGTCCCGAGAGAAACGAAGCATGTGTGAATAACAAATATGTTTACGACTAAAGAAACTGCATTTAAATATTATTTGCTTTTTACTTATTTTAAATGAAGTATAATGCATGGTAGTGTACTTCATTTAAAATAAGAGAGTATGCAGAATCACTAAATTTAGATTTTTTTCAGGCATTTGGCGAATAGAGACAGTTACGACTGTATTCGCGAACTGTTTTGAGTGCTCTTGTAAAAGAAATATTTATGCTATATGCATGAATTTTAGCCTGTCCCAGAGTTTGGTGATCCCAGAGCGGTAACACTGCGCGTTAAAAGATTAACGGGCTAATAGCACTGGTTTTCAAATAATTAACTATGAATGCGCTTTAACACCGCTAGATAAATTTTCATTGAAGATCGATAGAGTATGGGAATCGCCTCAGTTTGGCAGGTTTTAATTCATGCAAGATCATAGAATATTGTAGTTTGTATACATAACCCATTAAGTTTGTAGAAGTTATGGAGCTCTGCCAAATCTCTTTTTAAAAACAGAATGTTCAATACCTGAACTATTTTATAGATCCGGAAGCTTGACGCTGATTTATTCTACAGATTTTTCCAGAATATCGGATTATGTATAAAATATTTTAAAAACTGTTGTGACGGGGTAGGACGAGTTTGGACTAAAAATTCGAAGATTTTGATTTTATCTCCATCGATATAGTACAGATACAAATAGATCCTAGTTACCGTAGCATACAATTTACGTACCTGATACACCCCAAATTTTAGAGGGATATTCTCTTCAAAATGCTCCAACTTTTTTTCCGCACAAAAAAAATGTTAATAATTGAATAAAGCTTTTCGAAATAAAATCTAAGGAACTCGTGCCGAAAGCATGCGCAAATGCTGGGACACTGCGAGGCATTCAAAGACCCAAGTCGGGAAGCAGCGATGGGCACAGAAGGGGGGCAGGCCTTTGCTTCTTTTCAACATTGAGGGCGAACAGTTGAAAATCAATAAGACAGTATAATATATTATTTTAATCACTGATCGGGTATCTGAATCTCTGAGGTTACTTTGAACGCTCCATTAAAAAAAAAAAAAAAAAAAAACTATAAATACTACATACACCATTTTCAATAGGATGCATGATACAGTACTAGGAATAACCTAAATTCCTATAGTACTGTATCAATAATAGTAGAAATCAATGGATAATTGCGGCAATTGGATCAAGGCAAAGACAATCATAAACACTTTTCAACTTGAGTTGGAGGTTCTCAACTTGGAGATTTGAAGGTATTTGTAAAAAATAAAATATTGCCCAGTTTTAGAATGCGAGTAATAAACGGGGATTTCATCCAGTGAATTTATATCGAACGATATAGTTATGCCACTGAACGGTTACCATAAATCATAATTATCCTAGTAACTTACTACTCCCACTGGCGAAACTTGTTAACAGGCACAACGTGCACACAACCAAAACGATCTTCTTCAGCAGCATGGCTCAGAACAACGAGTGTAACAGCGGAGTGCAAGAGCACATTTAACGGTAGCATCGTTTCTTGTGCTCAAATTTATAATAAAAACGAGGTTGGGGAGATCATTGACTCGGGAACCTGGAGACATCGCTCCGGATATTTTAACACACTTTGTGCGGGTGGTGTTATATTGGGTGTGCGGGCTTATCAGCACGTTCCCATCACGTAATAATAGGTTAAGGTAATGAAAGAAGAAAAAAAAGGAATATTTTCGCGTCAGTCCTCTTCCGGGTCTGCAGAGTTAACGTTGTATATGTTGCAGAAAATTTAGGGCGAATGGTAGTTTTTCCTTTTCCGGAATGCAGAAAAAACTCTTGGGAAATCTTGCCGATTCCGCGATGTCCCGTCAAGACTGTGCGCATTCATTCTCGGGATTAGGCCGGTCCATCAAATTGCATTTCCAAGAAAGATAAACCTTGCCAGAATCACCGATTATAAAAATAGCACCGAACACTCTGAGGTCCCACTTTTGGCTCCCATCGTTGAAAAGCCGAGACAGTTGTTACGCTCAGGATAGAGACAATCCTTAAGATTTGCGGCTAGTTACCCTCTGGAGGGACGGAGTCTGAATTTTCAGCCAATGCCGGATAAGAGACTCACCAGGAATGAGACACACGTACCCCCCCCCCCCCCCAGTGGATCGTTTGATCATGGAGGACACATCAGCCACGAACGGGATTTTACTTGCACCTGCTCGGCTCCTTTTAGTGTACACGGTCCCACAGCAGTCCGCCTCACCATGGCACAGTAGTGGTTATGTCACTGAAAATGGTAGACGGCTGAAAGGTGACGGTCCCGGGTTCGGGTCCCATCGCGCGGCTGTCGATCTAACGGTCTGGAGTTTTGGTAGGTTTTCTCCAGATGTAACATGAATACGTGTTAGAACCGCTTAGAAAGTCCTCCTACCAAGGCACTCCCCATCCTTGGCAGATCGCCCTAGCGTAGCGTTGCCATAATCACAAAACCAAACCCACAGTAGTCCCAGAGGATGTAACTAGAGGTCTGCGCCGCACGGAATTTCGTGGCGGCGGCGTAACGACCTCCAGAAACCCGGCGGATCACGCGGTTTGGGAAAAATTTTGAAAAAGAGCAAAATGAAAATGAGTTTATGCGTACACACACACGCACATGTAATAAACTGGCATTAAAATGAGATGATTTTAAGACTATGAAAACTAGTGTTGAGTATGATGTTGTGGGATTACGGCCATGGGCGCCGGGAGGGGGGTGCAAGGGGGTGCACTTGCACCCACCTGGATTTTTTTTTAACTGTCCTAAGGGTAAAACAAATTACTGATATTTTCAGGTTAATTATACTTTGAAAAAAGTATAATTAACCTGAAAATATCAGTAATTTGTTTTACCCTTAGGACAGTTTAAAAAAAAAAAAAAAAAAAAAAAAAAAAAACCCTGAATGTGTGTGTGATATTTTGAATTCTAAGTATAACTGTCACATTAAATTAGCTGTTTAGACCTGTGTTTATGGCTTAATATTTTTTACCATTGTACATAAATTTTAAACTTTGGAGAAGTCATCCACATTTTCATTTGGGATAATTTTGACGCACGCACATGAACCCTCATAATAATAAATTCCCTCATGGTCGTAGTACTGTTGAATGCCTCACAGCATGTGCCCGCAATTAGGAAATAGTCTCGATAATATTCGAGGTAGACGGGACCGGGCTTGTCTCGAACAATCGAAATCATTAAATTAATAAACTGATAAATGGAAATAAAGCAATTTTGTGATTTGAGTGCATATTTAAATGAAAAATGTAGTTACATATTATTACATTACTGATTAGAGCAGGTTAATAACATCGGAAAATAATAGTCAGTTGTTTTGTGTTGACTCGTTTCCGTACAGCAGTATCGCGCAATTGCCAAAGCAGCATGTCAACACTGCACAGAAATGTCTATGAAGACATCTACAGAAAAAATACACCCGCTTTCTTTGGGAGAGGGATTGGATTTCTGATAAAGCTTTCGGGTGCACCATGTATTTGAATTTTTGATCTGCAATTTAAAAAAATCGCCGCTTTTATATGTGTTGGTCATTATTTGGGAGCTAAACTGATTTTTTCACCAACTGAGATGTATGGAAAACTAGAACAATCGATACTCGAACCATCGAGAATCTACTGTGAATATGATTAAATGCAATTATTTTTAGGGCTTAACGTTTAAAGTTTAACATTTCTTTTTAGAGTTAATTTTTCAGAGATTTAAACTAAAAAAATATTAGATGAAAATTTGTATTTTGAGTTTTTTGACATGGTGATTTTTCAAATATTAGGCATCACTGTGTCACTTTCGAAACTTGGGCTCTGTTTAATATGTGGATGTCCTTGCCAAGTGCACTTAAAAATAACCCGCACATGGGGCATGTGTCATGGAAGGGGGGTGCCTTGGGCAGAGGACTTTTTAAGCGGTTCTAACGCGTATTCACGTAACATGTAGAGAAAAACTGCCAAAACTCAGGTCAGAACTATTGACCTTCACATTTCAGCTATCTACCATTTTCAGCACTGGACATGGCGGGGACCCCTCAGCCAAAAATTGCTATATACATCAATGCTAGAGAAAATATATTTCGCTTCAGCTTTCTGGGAAAATTCGTCTGTTTAAATATAAAACAATGTTATCAAAATTGCATATAATTTAAATAATTAATTATTAGAATACTTAAATTGAGGTATTATTAATTAGGCTAAATTAATAATTTTAAATTTTGTACTTTTCAGCTGCGACAAAATAACTATGACGATGTTTATTTCACATATTGATGATACATTTTCCAGTCAAGATTCTTCTTCTTTCAAAAGCCAAATAGTCTAATTTTTTTATATGCATGTATACAGGGCATCCCTGAAGGTAGTTAAAATACATACAAAGAAGCATTTTTCTGCATTGCAACGTTTGGTTGGAATGAAAAATGTAGATAGTTTCAGCACGATAGGGCTCCAGCCTATTTCGTAAATAATGTGCGTAATTACCCCATTGTCATATTTGACTCCCGATTGATTGGACAAGTTGAACTAGTCGCTTGACCAGCACGTTCATTAGATTAATCAAGTATCGAAGTTTGCTTTTGGGAACACCTCAAGGTACTCGTTTACAAGACTCCAGTTGACACTGGGCCTCATTGCAAAACTTTAGTAACCGCTGCAACCGTTCGTGGAGCACCTGGCATCTTCGAAAGGGTACGCCAATCACTTGCTAGACGCTACCAGCACATTTGAACATTTACAGTAGAGCTTTTTCATTTCTTTTGCATTTGCTATATTTCCATCTACACTTTTTATTTCTAACCCCACACTGCTAATCTGCTACACAAAAAATGCTTCTTTATATGCATTTTATTATTAAAGTTTGTCTCACACAACCTTCTACCTTCAACCACAACCTACTCTGAAGTTCTCCTCTCCTATCCTCTTCTCCTCCTCTCCTCTCCTCCTCTCCTCTCTCTCTCCTCTCCTCTCCTCCTCTCCTCTCTCTCCTCTCCTCTCTCCTCCTCTCCTCTCCACTCCTCCTCTCCTCTCTACTCCTCTCCTCTCCTCTTCTCCTCTCTTCTCCTCCTCTCCTCTCTCTCCTCTCCTCTCCTCCTCTCCTCTCTCTCCTCTCCTCTTCTCTCCTCTCCTCTTCTCTCTCTCTCTCTCTCCTCCTCTTCTCTTCTCCTCCTCTCCTCTCCTCTCTCCTCCTCTCTCTCCTCTCTCTCCTCTCCTCCTTCTCCTCTCTCCTCCTCTCCTCTCCTCTCTCTCTCCTCCTCTCCTCCTCCTCCTCTCCTCTCCTCCCTCTACTCTTCTCTCTCTCTCTTCCTTCTCTCTTCTCCTCTCTCTCCTCCTCTCCTCTCCTCTCCTCTTCTCCTCCTCTCCTCTTCTCTCTCCTTCTCCTCCTCTCCTCCTCTCTCCTCTCCTCTCTCTTCTCCTCCTCTCCTCTTCTCCTCCTCTCCTCTTCTCTTCTCCTCCTCTCCTCTCCTCTCTCTCCTCCTCTCCTCTTCTCCTCTTCTCCTCTCCTCTTCCCTCTCCTCTCCTCCTCTTCTCCTCTTCTCTCTCCTCTCCTTTCCTCCTTTTCTCTCCTATCCTCCTCTACTCTTCTCTTCTTTTCTTTTCCTCTTCTCCTCTTCTCCTCCTCGCCTCTCCTCTCCTCCTCCTATCCTCTTCTCCTCTCCTATTCTGCTCCTCTTCTCTCTCCTCTCCTCCTCTCCTCCTCTACTCTTCTCTTCTTTTCTTCTCCCTCCTCTTCTCCTCCTCTCATCCTCTCCTCCTCTCCTCTTCTCCTCCTCCCCTCTTCTCCTCCTCTCCTCCTCTCCTCTTCTCTCTCCTCTCTCCTCTTCTCCTCCTCTCTTCCTCTTCTCTCCTCTCCTCTCCTCCTCTTCTCTTCTCTCTCCTCTCCTCTCCTCCTCTACTCTTCTCTTCTTTTCTTCTCCTCCTCTCTTCTCCTCTTCTCTCTACTCTCCTCTCCTCCTCTTCTCTCCTCTCCTCCTCTCCTCTTCTCCTCCTCTCCTCTCTTCTTCTCCTCCTCCCCTCTTCTCCTCTCTCCTCTTCTCCTCCTCTCCTCTCTTCTTCTCCTCCTCTCCTCTCTCCTCCTCTCCTCTTCTCCTCCTCTCCTCTCCTCCTCTCCTCTTCTCCTCCTCTCCTCTTCTCCTCCTCTCCTCTTCTCTCTCCTCCTCTCCTCTTCTCTTCTCTCCTCTCCTCCTCTTCTCTCTCCTCTCCTCTTCTCTCCTATCCTCTCCTATCCTATCCTCTCCTCTCCTCTCCCTCTCTCTTTCTCTCCTCTCCTCTCTTCTCTCCTCTCCTCTCCTCTTCTCTCTCCTCTCTTCTCTCTCCTCTCTCTATCCTCTCCTCTTCTCCTCTCCTCTCCTCTCCTCTCCCCTCCTCTCCTCTCTCCTCCTCTCCTCTCCTCTTCTCCTCCTCTCCTCTCCTCTTCTCTCTCCTCCTCTCCTCTCCTCTCCCCTCCCCTCTTCTCTCTCTTCTCTCTCTCTCTCATCTCTCACATCTATATACTAGAAATATAATATATATATATATATATTAAATTTCAGTAGAATACATAGTGTGGTTCATAAAAATAACGCACATGAATTTCATAGCAATCAATGGTTATTAGATCCATGAGCGTGCCCCCTGAATATTTTTAAAAGAGGGCCCAAAAATTACTTTAACATATGGTTACCATGTAGAAAGAACAAAAAAGCAGGGAAAAAATGGCATACTAAAATCCAGAGTAATCAAATGCCCCCCCCCCTTGCTTTACAATGCCGATACCCATTATTTGCTCACAGACAGGTAGATGGGATTAACAGAAAAACTGAAACCATAAACATTTTTTTCAACATTGCTGGAAAGTGTTAAAAATTGAACTGAAAATTTTCGATACACGAGCATTTTTAGCTTTAAAATAGTGATGAACTTTTGCATTATTACGAGAGAAATGTATGCATTTTGCTCTTGAGCTATGAAGATGTAAACCTCTTTCCTATCGACAAAAACTACACATGCACACAATTCATTCATAAAAAATTGGTAGCATTTAGTTCTCATATTTAAACTAATCATATTCGTATTTCCAGCAGCTTCTTTTTTTCTTCCACAATTTAAAAAAAAATGACGTTGGCCTGTTTTATGGTTAACCCCTTAATTGGTGTGCCCACAGAGTGTACAGGTTGCTCAAAGTTGGGCATAGTTGGTTTGCCCATGTGCCATAGGAGAATTGATATTTTTCTCTTTTCTGGTTTGCCTGTATTTTTAATTCTTGTAGCAAAACTGTTAAGTATTAGTGCTTTTCAATAGATGGCGTAACTTTTGGATACTGCTGAAATCCTATTCATACAGGGTTTTAATTTGAAGCAAGAATTTTAGATTCAGGAAATTTTACTTGCAGCAAAAAATGTGCCTCTGTTGTCAACATTTCTTGTGAAGTATTGACTAGTTAAACGGTTAAGTAATAAATCTAAAGTATCTTTGCCCATAAACAAAAAGTATTATTTCCACAAAAACAAATAATTTTTTTTATTATCATTGAGTTTTTTTTTTTTTTTTTTTTTTTTTTGAGGGTGTGTGTGGTCGATCAGAAGTTTATGAAGTAATAATTATTAAAACAAATTCTGATATTATATGCACCATTATACAAAACATAAATTTTAAATCATTAAACTAGTATACAATAGTATCTATTAGCTACTGTCAGTAGCTCATAAAAAAAATTGGTAACAGATAAAAAATATTATTAATAAAATTATTACATTTAAAATAGGAGTAAGTTTTATTCATAAGACAATGGAGGTTAAACGAAACAGTGTTAAAAAAAAGTCGTTTTTAAAAGCTATTGAAAAAAAGATTGGAATTTAGTTGCTTGAGGGAGTAGATGTGTGCATCTTTGATGAAATTAGCATAAAAGTATTTGCAAATCATCTTCCTGGAACAGGCTGGTGCATTATCATTGATCTGGCATAACTAACAGATCCCTGTGAAATATTTAAAAATAAAAATGCTAGTTAAGCAAGGAATTTGTCAAATTCTTTTATTTCCTTATAAGTTATAACTGTTACATCAATTTTATTCCTTTTTAGCTATAGCTACTTATATATAATATCTCTGAAGAAATGTGTTTTTAAAATATTTGCTAGAGCTGCACTTGATAAAATTCTGCTTTTGAATTCTTCTTTTAGATTCATTTTAAAACAAAGATAATTCAAAGTATAGTTTACAAAAAATCCTTATTTGTTTGACAATTTTAATCGCATACACACACACACACAAAAAAAAAAAAAAAAAAATCCACACTGAGTTGAAAATTAAAAACCAAAAAATAAGAACAAAATATTTATATAAAAATATTTTATTTCTAGTATTAACAGTTAAAATACATTAGTTTAAAACCTCTAAAGTGCAACTTTCAGGGTTTCCTCTTCATTTTTGAAATAAAATTCTCTTGTTTTTATCTGAATACAATTTTACAAGATCATATTCTCATATTATAAGTTTTGATTTTTTTTTTTAATTGCAATTTCAATAATGTCCACTACAAAAATATTCAGTGATGGTCAAAATGCAAATTTATATCTAGGTAAAGGGTACTACTTTCAAATATTTCATCTTTTGTACCAACAAAGGAGCAAAAGATGGCAAATTGAGGCTGCAGAGAATAAATAATAAAATGTGTCAATAATAATTTTCTTCAACAAAACCTGTGACCACTGGTTTATACTTTACAAAAGCTCTTACCCTGAAATGTAAATCTTTCGTTGCTCTTATAAATAGTGGTACAAATACTTCAAATAAACCAAAATTAAAACACTTTCAAATAAATTTAGGGTGAGCTCTGAAACTCCCAGACACCATGGAAAAAACACTCAAAATACTGGTGCTAAACGATAAAATAAGTAAAAACTTTGTGAAAAAAAACACACATAAAAAGTTACTTATAACACGATATGATCGTTTCAACCAAACATTCATTCAGTCTTCATCAGACAAAGCCCTTCGTCTCACTAAACAGAGGGAACTGAAAAAGATAAACAAACAAGCATGTTGCCACATATAAAAAAGAAAAGGCAAATAAAACCACAGAGAAAAAAAGGGGAAGGGATAGAAAGAAAAGAAAAAAAGGACAAACAAAAATACATAAATAAATAATAAAAAGAAAAAAAAACACTACATACAAAAAAGAAAAACAAAAGAACAAAAAACAAAAATAGCATAAAAACACATTTTTTTTATAATAATCATATATATATATATATATATATAAATACAACATATTTTGTTTTTTGTCGAAACAATCGTATCATGTTATAAGTAACTTTTTATGTGTGTTTTTTTTACACACATAAAAAGTTACTTATAACATAAAGTTATGAAGTTTTTATTCATTTTATCCCTGTCCCCATATTTTCTTAAAGTTTTCCCTGATCTTTTGAATCCCTATAAAATGATGTGTGTGCTCATTTTTATATATTTATTTATTTTAGAGTAATCTGCATTTAGAAAAACTTTCTTTTTTTTTCACGAACAAATATAGCAATAACCAGCGTTTTAAAATAAATTAGTCACAATTAATGATTAATCCCAATTGCTGATTGGCTATTGCAATTTTTAATCAATAATCCTGATTAACTATATTGTCAGCCCTGATTACTGAATAAATATTTTCAATCGATAATAATGATTAAACATGAATGATTAATTTAAACACAGGTAAAAACACATTAAAATCCGTTATGTAGCACTATCGGTGGCAGCCACCACCTTCTTCAGCACAGGTCTTAGTTCTAAATGGCCAGCTCTCTTCCTCAGCAGGGCGTTCCACCCAGGATCGATCTGCGCATGCGTCATATCATTCACAGAGCCATCTGTGGTTATAATCCGTAGGGCTTCCATATTTAGGGCATGATGACTGTTTTTGTAATTGGCGAGTTTTTGGCTATTGTTAAAGTTGATTTCTATGGGGTGTTCCTGGGCTATTTTTGCGAGGGCAGTAGTGGTTTTATTGAATTTAATGTCAGTTTGATGTTCCTTTTTTCGGTCTTTGATTTTTCGTTTTGTCATGCCAATATAGCAGCCCTGTTTATTGGTAATATTGTCTGTAAAGCTTAGTTTATAAATACTGGCGGTTTCATCAGGATTGATATTATCTTTATCACTGCGAATGCGTTTGAAAATATTTTGATTGTGTTTTATGGGGATTTTGATATTTTTCTTTGCGGCTTCATTTGTGATTTTTAGGGCGGCTCCCCTGCAGTAGGGAATGGCATTGGTAAATTTTAGTTTCGGATTTTGATAGTTATTAATTTGTTAGGATAGTTATTAATAGTTAGGATCGTATGGCGGCTATCCTATGTCAATCGCGCAATTACAGTATGCTCAAAAGAAACACTCCTCAATGAAGAACTCCAGTTTATCAAAACACAATGTAAAAACGCAGGGTACCCAAATTCAATAGTAAAAAATCTTTTTAAAAAGAGAATCAAAAAACTGGAACAAATTAATAACTATCAAAATCCGAAACTAAAATTTACCAATGCCATTCCCTACTGCAGGGGAGCCGCCCTAAAAATCACAAATGAAGCCGCAAAGAAAAATATCAAAATCCCAATAAAACCCAATCAAAATATTTTCAAACGCATTCGCAGTGATAAAGATAATATCAATCCTGATGAAACCGCCGGTATTTATAAACTAAGCTTTACAGACAATAGTACCAATAAACAGGGCTGCTATATTGGCATGATAAAACGAAAAATCAAAGACCGAAAAAAGGAACATCAAACTGACATTAAATTCAATAAAACCACTACTGCCCTCGCAAAAATAACCCAGGAACACCCCATAGAAATCAACTTTAACAATAGCCAAAAACTCGCCAATTACAAAAACAGTCATCATGCCCTAAATATGGAAGCCCTACGGATTATAACCACAGATGGCTCTGTGAATGATATGACGCATGCGCAGATCGATCCTGGGTGGAACGCCCTGCTGAGGAAGAGAGCTGGCCATTTAGAACTAAGACCTGTGCTGAAGAAGGTGGTGGCTGCCACCGATAGTGCTACATAACGGATTTTAATGTGTTTTTACCTGTTTTTAAATTATTTTAACTATCCGTCACTTTGCTTTTAAAATGAATGATTAATTTTCAATCATTAGCAGTGGTTAATTTTTTCTCAACTCTTGCAAAAACATATAGTTCTCACAGACAAAAACTAAATTTCAACATAAAAAGTGAGACAATATAATTTCAAAATGAAGAAACTATTCTAAATCTTTAATCAAATCAGTCATTTCAAGAACCACTGGAGTCGCACCTTTACTGAAATCAATAAAAACTGTACAAAAGAAAAATGTAGGAACTTTCATACACTTGTTTTTGTTTATTATAGTGATTAAGCTTCAATATACTTTTACAAAATATGAATTGCTTTCACTTTATTCACAGTCAAATAGAGCTTTTCAGAAAATATATATTTATTTTTTAAACTGACACATTTTCATATTTTAAATATCCACCCACCAATTTGTTTTAAAGTTTATCATAATACATGTGTCATTCTTATTTGCTTCCTTATTCGATTAAGTTGTAAAATGTATAATTATTCATAAGTGTGCCATATTTTTCTTCCTAGTTCCAAAAAACACTTCTTTGAAATTGAAATTTAAACTAAATTTGTCTACTAAACTGTTTAACAATCTTCGTCAGGCATATTCTAACTATACTTCACCTTTATAAATACTGTTTGAAAAGTATATCATAATCCATAAGTGCATTGTATTTGTCTTCTTTGTTCCATAAAATGTTTCTTTGAAATTGAATCTATATTAAAATCGCTTACTAAACCAGTATTACAATCTTTGTCAGGCATATTCTAACTATACTTCTCCTCTGTAATAAACTGTAACGTTTGCCAATTTCTTGCCAAATATGGAGGATATTGGCAAACTAGTTTCAGTTTTGGGGACTTATTTTTTGGTACCAAACTGGACAATAAATTATCAAAAATTGCAAACCTTGGTAACTTTTAACAATTTATTCTTACCCCAGTATCTAACAACCCTGTTGAAAAATGCTAGGAAAACACTTCTACACAAATCGTGTCCCCAAATAATGTCCACAGAAATGTTCACAAAACATACCAGCATGAACAAAATAGCACTCTAGTGCTAAAAACTGCATTTGATTGTAAATGGAAAAATTGTGATTTGTGTCATTCATTGAAATTACTAATCAAATTTTGATTAAGTTCTTTTTCCTCATTTTCATAGTTTAATATTCTAGACAGTAACTAGTCGAGACAAATTCTTCTAGTCGTGCTTCAACAGTCATAATAAATTCAGAAAAGTCAATGGTAAAAATCTGCTCAACAGCTAATGGTTCTTTACTTCTCATATTAATAGTTAATTTAGTTCTCATAAGCAAAAATGCACTTCAATTGACTACAATATGTTTCACAAGACAATTATTTAAAAAATCAAACTTTCAAAGCTAAATTGATTAATATCGAATTCAAAGATATTCTATACTAAATAAAAAATAAGAATTTTTGTAATTTAATCCTTGAAATTAATCTTTAATTATTTTTAGTTTTACTATCAATTTTTTTAAAAATAACTTACTTATATTGTACAACTTATATTGTACAATATAAGTAAGTTATATTGTACAATACAAGAATGTACTTATATTGTTTTTTTATGTAGACATGAATGCAAATATTTTCCTTGAACACTGTCGCCAGAGTGCATATTTGTGCGCATTTTACATGGCTATTTATTTTGTACGTTGTTTATTGAAACACTTTCATTCACTATATGCAATAAAGATCAATTTGAGATAAAATAATATTTTTTTCCATGTGCATGACAGTACGTTAGGTATAATTACATAACATAACAATCAATAGCTTGGACATTTCAAAATTTTTGAAGTACCTAAGAAAAGAAACGTTTTAAACTTATGAATAAATAAATAAATTTTAAAAAGGCTAAAATATCTTCATTTCAAGAACACTTTTATATACTTAGCAGTTACAAATAACAATTTCAAATCCAAAATGCATAGGTATACATTCTGATCAAAAATAACCAATTTGCAACACTGAATTTCGAGGGGGTACATTTTAATAATTACAAAACTTTTAAATACTGAAAAGTAACAACACACTGTCTTTTAATAGGGAAAAGAATTACATCAAAAATACATAAAACTTTTCAGGATAATTCTTAAAAATCTAGATGACAATGATTTGAAATTTATTGTTAATAGTGAAAACTCCTCTGTCAATTTTGGCACTTAGATGTAGTTAGGTGCAATAGTTAAAAATATCCTATGCTTTAAAATATCTTGAAATATTACACTAATTCTATTGCTTAATTTATCGTCATCACTCTTTCATATCAGATATGAAATTAATTCGGACACTTTCAAACTGTTTGAGTATCTTCATTTGGCAAGCTGAAACAAAAGAAAATTCTATTTTGGTACAATGTTATTTACATGAACATATCATTAACACCTCAATGAGCATACAACTTTATGAGATAATTGAGCATATATCAGAGCATGTCTTTCCATCTTAATGGGTGGAATGGCATGCTCTGAAAATATGGCATGATGAAATATAAAAAAGAATATAGAAAAATAAAATATAATGAGACTGTAGTAAACCAATCAGAAAAGTATAAATAAATTTTCAAATAACTTTAAAAAAATTAAATAAATGATATGTTTCATATAGACAAGAATGTTTGATACATATGATATTCATGAAACACATAGCATCCCAAATACCCTGGTTGAATTTAATAGATCCGATTATATTATGTTTAAAGAAATCAGGGCGGGGGGACTGACTTAAATTCTCTGGAAAATAAACATTTCATTTTCTATATTTTTTGCAGTGGTCAATTCAAGTGGTTGAACATACCAATGTGTTTTATAATTACTGGCTTTATTTCCAACTCTAGATAATCAGTGCCGTAGTATTTACAGATAATTTTGTATTCTCAGAAACAATTTTTTAAATATTTAACAAATATGATTTTGTTTTTTCTAACAGAAATTCTTTATTATAAATAGCACTTGTGTGATAAAAATGATGGAGTGTAAAATAATCTAAACAATTATTTTAAGAACATCAAATAATTTAACTGTCCCTTTCATAGTTCTTTTAATTATTTTTAAAATATCATGTCATACCTTTTGTAGCAATTAATACTGATATTGCAGGACAACAATAACACTGATATCGCTGGATATTAAATTTACTACACCTCAGATTTACAAACAGTATCCTTATATATGTGTGTGTAATGAAATTATAATCAATAAATTCTGAATGATAAAAATGTAAAGCTTTTCGTTATCGGCAATTTAAATCTCAACCATTTCGTCATTCTTTGGATGAAGTAATATCTCAAAAATATTCTTTTGCTAGTATCACAATTTTTGAGGCGAGCAGTTGCTGGGGGAATCCTGTAAATAAAAAGTAAACATGGGAAAAATGGCTTTATTGTAGAAATCTCCCCACCCAAGCATCATTTCAGTGAAAACTTCAGAGTCTGAAAACCAATAAAATCAGTTAGACATCATGTCATTGTGAAACATTGCCTATAATGGCAAGTGAAGTCACCACCTTAGAGGTCACATGATATAGTAATTAAGGGGCTACAATGGGGAAGAGAACATTTTTTTCATATTTTTTGGTGTTACTTAAAATCCCTATGTCAACTTGTTTTTGAAAATCAGTGTCGTTATTTAATGTAAGCTGATAATGGACTAAAGAACTGTCAACTAAGCCACAACTATGTATTATTTCAAGACTAATTTCTTTCCTAAGGGCCGGGTGGGATTTTTTTTAAATATTTATATATATATATATATGTATATATATAAATATATATATATATATATATATCAGTGGCATATTTACGGGGTGCAGATGGGGCCCAGGCACCTCCCAAAACTGTAAAGCAATTATTTTTAAAGTGCTATTTTAAAACACTCATATTAACTTTAGTATAAATGAGATTTAAAATAAACTAAAATGTAATAAGCTGTATTACAATTATTATTGTTTAGTTGTTTTACTTAATTCAATTTTGAATGACTCTGATAAAAAATAATTGAATTTCTTATTTCTCTAATTCGTTAAAAACAGTCCAAAGGTCTTACAGTAGTTTTCAAACACTTTTTGTCCAGATAATGTCCCCCACAACCAACAACAACAAAAATAGCTGGTACTAGATCGGCCCCTCTAAAATGAAAATCTATACATGCCACTGATTTTTGTACTTCTAAAAACTGTGTCTAATGAGGGTTGAGAGAGTATACAAATATCCATTTTTCCCCAGTTTAAAACTGCCCAATTTTAGTGACTGTGATATGCCACTTGAGCTTTGTATGTACGAGGCTTGTTTCATTTATTTTTTAATATATGTATGTATATCAGATATATTTATTACTGGTCTGAATATTTAGTTCTAGAAAATAGCTTGGATAAGATTTTTTTTTTCTTTTGGAGCTAGGCTATTTATTTTATATATTTAGTAGACAGGCTCAAACTGTACATCAAAACAAAAGCAACTGGTTGCTTTTACACAAGTATAAACTTACCTTTTCTGTTTTAATGTGATTTTCAGACATAAGGGTGAATTTTTTCAAAAGTTTTTAAACTATCTATACTTATTTTTTTTTAATATATTGGAAATATTTTAATTTTGTTGCAATGCAATTCTAAATAGAAAAGGCATTATTAGTTATTAACTAAGCTTTAAATGAAAAGTTAACAGTTTTACATTTTAAGCAATGTTTCAATTTTGAGGTTTGAAAACAGTTTCATTTATATTAGATCTACACCAATATAGGGTTTCTCCAGGTATATGAGATTTTATTTATTTTTATTTTTTTTCATCCAACATTACCCTGACTTTTTGTTCAGCATTTTGACAACTTTTTGATGTGCTTTTCAACTCTCATATTTTTAATATTTCATTTATAGTAATCTTTATGAGAACTGCCATCAAAATTTACTGATAATCTTAAAACATCATTAAAAAGTAAACAATTTTAATAATAGATATCCTTGACTTGTTTACTTAGAGTGAAACTGATAGGCAGTTCAAATGGTTCAACATGATAATGTGTTTTGTGTGATTAATCTCTCTTTCCAACTCTAGATAATCAATCATGTACTTAGATACATAATTTTATAATCTCAATAATAATTTTTTTTTAATTTTAACAAATATTATATGATTTTCACAGCAGTTTTTTGATTTATTGAACAGTAACTCTTTGTTGACAGGACTTTTGTAATAAAAATTATAGTAAAATAATCTTCAGAAAATTACTTTCCTTTTTTCTTTTCTTTTCTTTTTTTTTTTTTTTTTTTTTTTTTGCTAGTTTGCTCAATCTCAGATTTTTGTCTACGCATTTTCGTCTACGAGAGTCGAGGTATTAAAGTAAGAATCAACCCAAGAAAGACAAACATGACACACTCATGGATTATGATGCATATTCAAAACAACATTTTAAAACGGTGAAGTATAGTTGGAATATACTTGGAGAAGATTGTAAAATAGTTTTAATAGGCGATTTTAAGGCAGATTTCGATTCCAAAGATGAGTTTTATGGAACAAGAAAAATACGGCAAACTTATGAATAATGATACACTTTCCAACTTAATGGAATAAGGAAGAAAAATAGGGATGATGCATAAATTATTATACGCTTTTAATATATAGCACTTTAGTGCAAATTTAAAATCTGAAATGTTTCGGATTTTCTTTCTTTCTTTCTCTTTTTTTTTTTTTTTTTTTTTTTTTTGAAAGAATACCAAAAAAGGTAACTGTCTCTTTTCCAGGGTGTCCACCGCTGTTAGGGGGCAAAAATAGGAGCATATATTAGTAGCCTCACCAACATAAAAAAGTAGCCAAAAAAGTAAAATTTTTCTTAATTTTAGTAGCAAAATAGAAGCATTTTCTTTTCTAATTTTAGTTTGAAAATTCATTTGGCATCATAGCACGAAAAAAAAGATGAAATAATCAAATTGATTTTTCTTTCTACTTACTCATAACATTTTCATGTTTTTTCTCACACTTATACTAACATTTCTTATATGCCATAGACTGATTAAATACAAGTAGCAATTAATAATGTTACTGGAAAATTTATAAGTAAAAACATTAAAAAATACACTAAATGGAATAAAAGAAAAATCTCCTTAACATTATTTTCTAGTTCTGCTACATACTTTTACTGAATGCAAATACAAAATGCATCTTGATCACCAAAGCACTACTTAGTACCTAGTATTTTATTTACTGTGGTGTATTTCTCTCGGGTTTCGACTTTGTTGGGTATATACCTTTGATAATCTATACCTTTGTGACAAAAGAAATCGTGTAACTATTTAAAATTAGTTTATCATTTATTAAACATTTCAAGATTATGAATTAAAGTTGATGTAACATAAATCTCTATTGCCACTTCCAGCAACCTATCTGTGTGAAGCAGAGTTTTCTGCAGTGACAGCAACCAAAACAAAACAAGGGAATAAACTAGACAAAAGCAACACATTTTGGGTGTTATTGTCTCCTATTACCCCAGATGGAACTGTCTCATTGTAAAGAAACAAGCGCAGGGTTCTCATTGATTTAGCGTTCTAGTGAATTAAAATGTTAAATCACTTTATATTCATTTTTCGTGTAGCTGTGTTTTTTTTTTTTTTTTTTTTTTTTTTTTTAAGGCATGTTTAAATACAGTTAAATTAAAATTATTAAAGCAAAATATTTAATATGTGAACAATCAACCTTCCACTCTCTCCACTCCACCCTTAATGGGCCATGGTAAAATTATCAAACGTTGTTTGGTCAGCTGCAATAAAAAGGTTGGGAGCATTGGCCTAAAGTAATGGAATAGTTGCCAAATACAGTGACCCCTCACTTATATGACTCTCAGTAACACGACTCTCTCAATTATATGCCGAATTCACTTGGTCCTGTCCATCTTATGGGAAATAATTTTAAACCTCTCTATGATCTGAGAGTGGTTGTATGTTTAATTAAAATTATTATTTCCAATACAGCTTAGAAGCTTTAAGACTTAAAAAAGATATTTCCTCATTTCGTTGACTACAGACAAACTATAACCACTTCATTTTTTGAAAAAAATCTCATCTGTAAATCTTCATACATAGTGAAAAGTAAATTACGAGTTTGTATTCTGTGAACTTCTTTAATATTTTATGTTTCATTTTTTAATGCATTTTACAAATTTTGGTAAAAGGTGTTCTTAGTATTCAAAACTTAGATTTTTAATATGGGTAAAAAAAGTTAATACATATAGAATTTTAAACTTGTATAATAGGATGGTCTCGCACTTATATGACTTTCCAGTAAATGCATATAGAATTTTAAACTTGTATAATAGGATGGTCTCACACTTATATGACTTTCCTCTTGTGTCCCTTGATAGTCATATAAGTGAGGGCTCACTGTATTTGAAAATAGTATCAAAAGTGCATTTTTTAACCCAAAAAGTATTCCCAATTTTTATCTTAGTAGCAAAAGACTCCTTTTTAATTGCTGGAGGACACCCTGCTTTCATGATTCTTTTCCGCAATTTTTTTAACATCCATTCCAATGCCTTTTGTAGCAAAAATAATAGGTGTATAATTTTAAATGTGTTTTTTGTCAAAAGGAGACATCCCCCTTTCTCCACCTTCTCCAGAGCAAATTCCCTACCCTCAAACTCCTTGAGGTAGAAAGCAATAAAAGAATGAGCATGTCAGATTTCAATAATTTTAGAATAAGTGCATCATTTTAAAGTTTTCAATCATTCAAATCTAGTTTAAATAAGACATGTGTATAAATAATAATAGTTGTAGGGTTTTTATTCTCCCAAGGCATTTTTTGAAAAATCTAGACATGGAACTACTATAAATATGTAGCTGTGATCCAGGTACTAGGAGAGAAAATATAATTGAATGTTGAACACAAAACAGTCTTGGTACGGAAACAGAAAGAAAACGTTGTTTGGATATTTGAACTACAATCATGTAATATAACAAGTACTTTTTTTTTTTTTTTGGTATTACTTTTTATTTTTTCCAATGTTGGCCTATATGGATTTTCCCTAACTTTTTTGTTATTCCTTTGACATGGTCTAGCCTTTATACGGTTTTCCAGGCCAAAATTCATTTCCCGATTTTTTAAGTCTATATATACCTTGCAATACTTTCTGCAAGATAAGTTTCCTTTTTAGCACTTTCCAAAATTTTTGAAATGTGTTTATGCGATATTTCTAGAGAAGAGGTTTTAAAAAGTAACAGAGAAAATGATGTAAGTTAACTTTCACTAGAAACTGCCAAACGTACATTGTAAAGAGAATTCTACTAAAGTAAGATTTCGAGAAGTCAAATGTAGCTGCTGACGAGCCTCTTCGATAAACTAATAATATTTCAAAAGTAATAGCCTTCCCCCCCCCCCCCCCACTTCTGAGACATTCCCTCAGTACTTCGCAACAAATGCTAAAATTTTCAACTTGTGGTATCTTAAAAACTATTCCACTAAGAGGCATGTTTTTTTGGTTTGTTTGTTTTTTGTTTGTTTGTTTGTTTGTTTGTTTTTTCCTTAGCAATATTTTTCCAAAATTGTGAATAATGAGACCAATTATGAGTGGAAGGGACAATATAAAAATTAAATTTTGTATTTTAATATGAATACAGCCCTGTATAAAAAGCTGCTGTATCTCAAATACATTTTTTATTTGGCAAACTATTCTAACTGAAATATATATTGATCAGTTGCAGTTTAATAAATAAGCACTGTAATATCTATTTTCAATCACCCCATATATAAGCATTTATAACAGTTTACTCTTCAAGTAAAAGAAGGAAATCCCTTTTAATCTTCTTTAATGGGGTCTTGCAAAATTACAGCAATAGCAATATACAGCTTTTTTTTTTTTTTTTTTTTTAGATTTTTTTTTTAGATTATCTCCAAAATCTTGCAGATTTATTTAAGACAATACTTGGACAAAGCTGGCAAAAAATAAGTGTTTTATAATCGATGCATTTGGCATGATTTATCTTACATTTTTTATTTAAAAAATTAATTAAAACATTAACAGTTAGATAAAGCTGTAAACATCTTGCCTACTTCTTTAATCAAATATTCATAAATTGAAATTCAGTTATGTGCCAATTCACTGATAATAATGAAACAACAAATTGTTCAAATTTTTGTTAAAGTTTTTAGTCTATTTGAGTAAAATAAGGATGGTCATTGGACTATTCAAATTTCATTCAGACAATGTTTTATTTATTAGATACCTCAAGGTAATAGAAAATAACATTATCAAGTACATCTATCAAAAATGCATAAAACATATTATAAACAATGTCACTGGTCACTTATGGCTCTGAGTTAGCAAATACAGTGCAATAACCATTTAAAAATGTCTGCTGACCTTTAAAGGTCACATTACATCAAGATTTTGGGTACAATAAATAAAACTACAAAATGTACAATTCTCTAAAGAGGAATTTAAAAAATAAACAAAAGTAAAAAAACATTAAATAGTTTTAACTAATGTTATATCCATATGATTGTCTAGTTTTATTGCTACAAATTTTGATGGGATAGTTAAATTATTTCTCATTTTTTTTAAATCTTAATCAAAACTTATTCAAAAAAGTCAAAACAAAATTTAATACTTTTATGCTCAAGTACATTATTTTATAAAATACATAAGTTTATGGTTAATCTTAAATATGTTAAGGTAATATATTTACATGACCAATTAAAAATATAATTTGTTGGAGTTTTCCAGATGACCAGTTTTAATCAATTCAAATTACTAATAGGAATAAATTTGAAAAAACATATAAACTTACATAATCTTGAATTTGGCTTAACATTGGGAAATTCATCTAATAAATCTTCTTCACTAAATTAGATAATTAGAAAAAACAATTAGACTACATTTAGAAGTGTTTAAGTAATAATAAACATTAAACATTTTATGAGAAAATTTTAATTAATGACATTTTTTTAAAGGTTTATACGATATAACATAGTGGAAATACACAATAGCATGGGTGTTCATAAGGTGGTTGGGCAATGTAGGGCATTTGTCCCTACCCCACCCCTTATAGTTGTTGTATTTGGAACATTTATTTTCGGGTTTGTGTGGTTTTTCAGGAACCTGTTTATAAGCCCTCATCAAATAAAGTGTGCAACACAGAGACAGGTTTTACTAGCACAGAAAAAGGAAGAAGGGATTCAGTGGGAATTGAACTCATGACTGTACACTTATGCGGAACACATACAAAAGCCCAACTTGAATTCTATAAGTTAATGGTGATGCCAACACTCTTATATGGATCAGAGACTTGGACCATTAACATCAGTTACAACCCAAGACAAAGCCTTCTGAGATGAAACTTTGAAGAACTAAGAATACACAAGAGTGGATTATATAATTAACATTTCCATATGTTCCAATATAAAAATGTATAGCATTAAGCATAAAATAATAGAATATAAAAAAATAGGAACATCATATAGAGCGCACGGACAACAATGGACCGCTAAGAAAACTGTTCGAATATAAACCTAAACCATATCGAAACTATAGAAGACCTATACTACGACTCCGACCTATACTGACCAATGACTCCAGTACAGGCTAATACCCTAATTCCTGTTGTACATCATGAAATATGTAGAAAACCTTGAACACAGTTTTCCACATTGCCCATCCTGGGAGATCTAATTTGGCAATGCTCTGAACAACAAAAACAATCATGGTGTTACCATATTGATGCCCAAAAGCTCTATTTCAAGAAACATTATAGGTATTTAAATTTTAATTTGCTCTGTTTACTTTCCTTCTGAATTTGCTTTCACTATTTTCGGAACTGAACAATTGTTTCCAATTTATCCTAAGCATTGGGTAAAACAATCCAATATTCAAAGACTATTGAAGCAAATTAATTTCCAAATATTTAGGAAAGACAAATTTTTCTTTTTACTAAGCAATACAATTTTCACTACACCATAAAAATATTTTCAGTTGTTTTATTTATATTTTGAAGAAAAGCTGCCAGTTCTAAAATGTTTTAATGCGTATTTACAAAGAAATATTTCATTAATATCTCAAAATTCATAGTTGGTTACAATACACATTGCAAAATATAACTTTATTCCTTGAAAACAATAAACAGAAAAAGTTTGTAAAATGACTAACTCAATTTTCAAATTGAATAAATCAAATATTGTTTCCTTAAACATAAACACATAATAATAAAATTTTTAGCATTTTAAGAGACAAAAGGTTTTAGCCTCTGAAGCAAATATTCATAAACCCACAGACAGGCAAGACAAACAAATACAAAACATGAACAAACAAGTAAGAAAAATAAGCTCATATTATTTTCATACTCAACATCTAGAGGAGTAAAATAATGCATATCCTTTTCTTCAACTAAGCAATGGCAGGTGCTACAGCATAGCTGTCCATCACAGGAATCTAAAAACAAAAAATCATATCTGCAAGTAACATAAAATACTTCAACAAGATCAAAACTACATATGCTTTCAAAATTGTTTTGAAATATGTGAATGTACTACGATTTTTTAATATTTTCTTTGGAATCTTAGTAGCAAGCATTTGTCTTTGCTTCCATCTTCAGTTATTTTTAATAACAACTTAAAATGAACTTTTGCTTAATTCTTTAAGTTCACTTAAGGTAATGTTAGTTATATAAACCAAAATAGTTATGAATTTAAAATAAAACAAACCAAATAAATAAATATTTGAGCACTGGTTTTCATTGTTATTTTGGGGGGTAATAAACAAAAATTAACATTAAAAAAACATTTATTAAAAAGGTTTTTTGATTATTCTTTTAAAATATTGAGAAATGTAAAGAAAACAATTTCATAATCCTTTGCATCTTCCCTGATTGGCTAATTTGGAAAGTGTTATTGCAAAAAAAGTTGTTGAATAATGTAAATCATGCATCAAAATAAGATTTTCAGCATTTTTTACAGCCTTAATATGTTCATTATGGTCCAAATCACCTTTACAGCCTAATTTGCCTTAAAAGTAAGCGTGGTGATATGAATAACTCGCACCTTAAAAAGTAGATAGTGAGCTTTCATATATTGTGTGTTTATAAAGGGTGTCTCAAAAAGGGGGTAACATGCTTTAATTCTTTATTTTTAAAGATAAGTGACCATATAAATTGAAAAAATGTTTAAAATAAGTTAAGAAAAAATTCCTCTTGTTAATTTTCAGGAAGTTACACTTTTTCAATGTGTATACGACCCCTCGTATAAAAAAAAATTCCAATTAGTAAAATGCGCTCCATACACTAATGAAGTCATGTGCCACATTTCAACTTTTCATCATAAAATATCTCTGGGATATTTTCAAACAAGACGATTGGGAGCTATATATGATTTTGAATACAAACATTTATTGCTAGAGTGGATTTTTTTTTTTTTTTAATTTCTGTGTGACCCCTGAAATATGATCATTTGGCATGTTTTTTTTTCCTTTGAGTGCCATTGAAAAATCGTTTAAGTCAGTATATCTTAATCTTCATATCTCTGATACTTTTTAGAATATAATTCTCAAATTTTATACATCACTTGATTAATGTACGATGCACATTTTATTATTTGGGAATTCTTTTGTATGAGGTTCACATACAAATTTAAAAAATGTAACTTTTCAAAAATGAACAAGCGGAATTTTTCATAGCTTAATAATTTTTCCAACCTTATTTTGAACATTTTTTCGATTTACATTGCCCACATATCTCTAATAGATAAAGAATTAAAGCAAGCTACCACTAGGGAATGTAATTCCGATTCCGCAGGAATGGGATCAGGCTGGAACTCACACAAGTGTTTGGGGACTAGTCTCATGAGATTAAGACCGTAATCCTGTGGGATTGAAACTGAGAAATAATATATTTTTATTACACTTTCACGCCAACTTCTCAATCATCAATTGGGGAAAATTTTTGCACATTTATCTATCTTATCTAACAATGCATGAATCAATAACTACAAATTTCAGTTTAAATAATTAATTTTTAATTATCTTCTAATGGGAGTCTCAATCAAACATTGTAATCTAAAATTTTCACTAACTTCCTATCTACAAATGAACTGAAATATTTCATACTAATTTATCTCTTAGCAAACAATCACAAATCTATGTTCTTTTTTCAGCAACTAAGAAAATAATGGTAAGTATGTAAATGTACCCATAACTGCCTTATAGTAATGTCCTATCCCATTGAGCCTTAAAAGAAAATTTGGAAATAGATTTTAATAACGTTGAAAAAATAGCCAATTGTAATAATCATAGTTACAGTCTAAAACGTGAAGCAATAGAGATCTTAATGCAAGAGGACGCCATCAACGACATACTCAACGCACAAATCGGCGAAGACTGTAGCGGCGTGCTGCAAAGAAGAAAGTGGTTTTCGCTAGTCCTGAAGATGGCTGCGGGAGAAGCAGCCGAAAGCGCTTGACTATAACCACTTGGTGAGTTGCATTTTTAACAGATTTCAAAGGCTTTTAATGACTTTTAACTAATGATTGAGAATATTTCCGTATGCGAATTTTAACTTAATGTACCCATAACTTTTATATTTGTGTTTATTTTCTTTGCATAAAATTAAATTTCGTATTAAAATCCCTTTCCTTTTCTTTTTTCCCTCATAATTAGTTGATCAATTTATTCTAAGCTTGGGGGAAATACTCATCTGAAGTTTGTCAAGCAAGAAAAGGGTGATGAAAATGAATAAAGTGTGATGAAAGATAAGGACCAGTGATCATGGGGGCTCATACCTATTGGCATGGAGGAGCGATAGTCCCCCCTCCCCAGTTCTGATATTGTTATGATTTATATAATGGTATAATGCAGAAGTGCTTCAACACTAAATACTGTACCTTTCTGGGGCAGGACCCTTCACCTTCCCCCCCTCCCCCCCCACAAACAATCATATGACCGCCCCCACAAACAATCATAAGACCGCCAGTAATGTCTTTAAAAAGTGAATCAGTTAATTATGTAAAAATAAGGTGAACTTCAGTTAACTGTGCAAAAATGTATGGCTCCTTCAGGGTTTAATACAAAAAGAATGAAGAAAGAAAGAAAGAAAAGAAAAGAAAGCTTTTCATCAAGTGCTTTTGAATTATCTATCAAAATTACAAGACTAGGAAAATGAGTGACTCTTTATGTTGTCTTTTTTACATTCTTCTTTTTTAGCAACTAAGAAATATAGTATATTATTATGAATATCATGACTATAACTTTCATATTTATGTAAAATATTATATTAATTATCAAATAAGATAAATAATACTTATTATTAAAGTTAAACTTGATAGTGCTTAAAAAATCTTACTTTTTCCTACTTAACTTATAATTAATTTTTAGTTGAATGAAATGTCAATCGCACAGGATTGTGGGATCCTGCAGGATCAACAAATCTCAATCCTGATATCCCGCAAAATGAAAAACAGTGCAGGATTGCATTCCCTAGTTACCACCTTTGGGAACACTCTGCATATCATTGAAATCCTCATTTTATTAACAGCAATTTCGATTCTTACAAGTTTCGATAGCTGTATTAGTTCCCGAGTAATGTATTTAACACTTTATTCAGCTCTTCACCCATTGAATCTCCATACCTGAGATAAACACTGCACTGGAAAAAAAAATTATAATAATGCACCCCTTACTCCTTCAGAAACTTTTCTAACTGCATGTGCATGTTTAGGAGAGGGAGGGGGGGGGGAGAAGGGAGCACATTTTTGCAGTTTGCACCACTTGGAAGAATACCTAAGATTGCACTGTAATCTTCTATGAGAATAAATCAGGGGCGTAGCCAAGAGGGGGATTAGGGGGGTCATAACCCCCCCATGAGAAATTTTTGTCATATAAAATGTATATTCTTCACTACATTATCACACACATGTATACATATATATGAGTTGTAGTAGTCATAACCCCCCCCCATGAAAAATTTCTGGCTATGCCCCTGGAATAAATATATTATTGTTATTCAATTTGACTTTCAGTAAGAGCTTCAAAAAAGGATCATAAAATACTGATAATACTAAAATACTAAAGCTTCAGTCATTTATTTACAAATAAATATTGTAATTATAACAGAGTGCTTATATTATTTAAGTGAAAACTATACATATACATAGAATAATTTTAAAAAGCAAGACATACGCACTATACCTACCAGGTAACAGGTTACTATCATGTTCTATTATTGCTTGCATAACAGACATGCCTACTCGAGCATCAATCTCTTTCTGTAAATTCTCTTTGGGGAAAACAACAGTAAGCTTGACTCTAAAATTATCAAAGTATTAGGAATTAGGAACATTATATACACAGCTAGCTACATATTTTATACATTTTATTTCATACACAAAGAAGAACAGAATGAAGATTGAAAACAGAATTTACAATGTAATTATTTTCAGTCACTTCTAAGCTACTATAAGTCAGCTTATATCCAACTATTTTCTAGTAAAATTTTTACGAGAAAATGACTGCATGATATTATTTACCAAACTGTAAGTAAAAGAACATTTGCATATGTTAACAACAAAATCAGATACCTCTAAAATCTTATAAGTTTAAAATAGTGTGGAAATGTTTTTCAATCAGTAGCCATGACCGAAATCATCGCTTGAACTACTTCTTAGCTTTGAGTCATTCCATGTCAAATCAACACAATTTTGGGAGATTTTCCGAATTGATGTCTCAGATTTTCATGATTTTTGGTATGCAGCAATCTATCACAGATTTACGAAAAAATACCAAATTTCACTGATGTAGCACAATTATTTTTGAAGTTATTAATTAATAAAGATTTAAATTTTTGTGAAAAAAATTCATATTTTGGCACCTTTAGATGCCTATAGGCTGGCAACCAGTGATGGTATAAAGCTGAGAGTGGTCTCATTTTAAAGCTGTTGAATGGGGCTTTAATATGATATGCCACAAGATAGGGGTTACAATTTTAAAAAATTCAAAATTTTAAAATTTAAATTTCTCAAAAAATGGCAATTTTAAAAATTCCAAAATATTATAAAATATAGTTTGTAATGTCTTAATACATACAGCAAAATTCTATCATGGGATCTCAATGGGATCAGGAGATACTGGGCTTCAGAAATACACATGTTTCGTAAATAATGTACCAAATTATTAAAATTTTATTTTTTAATTACTAATTTTGTTATGCAGTGTGCAGAACACTATTAAATTAATAAAACAAAATAATTACTTTATAGTATTATGTTTGGAAACCTCTCTTTAAAGGAAAACTGAAGCTAATTAGCCTACAAGTCCCCTTTTACTCAAATATGCAAATACATTAACAACTAAGGTGAATCCCATTGGATTACGTGATGATGATGACAGTGAGTAACCAACCAATCATTCAATGAAATACTCAAAATTTTCTGAAACAATACTAATTCTGGTATTTTTCACAACATGTGTATTTCTGAAGCACATTATCTCCTGATCCCATTGAGATCCATGATAGAATTTTGCTGTATATATTAAGACATTACAAACTATATTTGATAATATTTTGGAATTTTTAAAATTGCCACTTTTTGAGAAATTTAAATTTAAAAATTGTAACCCCTATCTTGTGGCATATCATATTAAAGCCCCATTCAACAGCTTTAAAATGAGACCACTCTCAGCTTTATACGATCACTGGTTGCCAGCCTATAGGCATCTAAAGGTGCCAAAATATGAATTTTTTTTATAAAAATTTAAATCTTTATTAATTAATAACTTTAAAAATAATTGTGCTACATAACTGAAATTTGGTATTTTTTCATAAGTCAATGATATATTACTGAATACCAAAAATTATGAAAATCTGAGACATCAAGTCTAAATCAGTGTGTTGATTTGACATGGAATGACCCTTTCCTTGATTCCATGCTTTCTGTAAATAGAGAGGTGATTATGTGCTTGTCATTATTGCTTGAACGGATCCATTCAAGCACCATATGACACTATCTTTTGTCAATTAAACCTCACTGTTTGAAATTATTTCTATTACTTTGCAATAAAAATAACTATTTTATTTGATGTTTGGGATATTTCCGTTAGCATAGGACCAGAAATCATCAAGCTAAAATATTGGCAGTAGATGTCACCAAGCAATTTATTGGTGGTACAGTGTGCATTTCATTGTTTTCTACTTAATAAAACTTTGAATAGGAGTCTAGTTATGTAAACATATACAGAGTCCTAAAAATATAACAACAAACTTTTAGGGGTGGTAGGGCACATAAAAAGGGTTCAGTATCAAACAGTAATCTAGGGAAGGGCCATAGAAGGAACATATTTCATGCTTTAATATGACAGTTTTTCTATACACTTCTATAAATAATAATATATGTGCCTGAAAATTTTGCAGGAGATTTGAACTAGCAAAATTGTCCCTTGGCTACAGCCGGTGTCAGTTACTTGATTATTGAATTTAGTGGCCTCTATGACACACAAGTACCTCTTAAAAATATTTCTTGCTTGTATTAAAAGCTATGACAGCTCAACAAAGAATGAAATGAATCAGTGAACATTTTTCCCACATTCTATTGAGCAATTTTTATTCTGCCTTTAACGAAGAGGCGAAGGGACAATTAAAGACTCCTTACAGCTTTTAAGATCATACCTTTCTGATTTTGCCAGACTGTAACTCTCTCTTACTCTCAGACTGCCATTCTATCAGTTGTAAATTTTGATGAAACACCTACTTAAAGTGCTGTTATGGATTGTCAACTCATTGTGTGGGAATTGCTAAGGTTTAAGAAAACAGTTCTCCAGTGAATTCCATCCGACAGTGGGATTTATGGCAACAAGGCGGTGGATAAGTTGGCCAAGAAAGCCATTAATGTCACCTATACCTCGTGCAGTTCAGATGACTACAGATCAGCTGCATTTTCATGAATTTGAAAATGAAACATCCTCAAACGCTTGAGCTGGAAGAACTTGCCAAGAATAAACCATGTCACCTCCAAATTTTCCAGTTACCCGAATGGCCAAGAGATCAGGTGCTGCAGATTTTTAAAGTCTTTTGTGCTTGCTCCATTGGATTTTTTTTTTTTTTTTAATAACTAGGGCCAAAGCCCCTAGACTCGCTACGCTCGCATTTCGTAAAGGCCACTAAAAAGACTTTGTAAAAAAAGACATAATTTCAACAAACAAAACCCAAAGGTTGGATAAAATAGAATGTTACCGAGCTACACATTGCTTGGTTCTTGCATGTTGCTTGGAACATAAAAATTTAAACCTCACACTATTTGTAATTATGTGAAACCCATGGGACGCTTTGCGTATTAGCCAATTATGAGAATTTTCACAATTTGGCGACTTGCATATATGTATAGTTAATAATTAGCTCTAATAAAACAGTAATTCATATGTTTTCTTTGATAAAAACTATGGAACAGGTAGGATAACTTGCCACCAATGGCAACTTTTCATTATCAGGGTGTCTACCACAAAAAGTAAGCTTGATTTCTTGACCTTTTCTTGACTTTTTCTTAACCTTTTCTTGACCATAACAAATACAAAACTCTAATAAACGAAACTCTAAAAATACACCGTGGCAGGGATGCAGAATATGTTCTATCCGGCGTTCTAGGATTGGTGGAAATTTTGCAGAAAAATATACATCTGATTTTGATTTTAACAATGAATTACAAAATTCTTCGAGTTTTTCTTTTCCCTGCCCATTTTTAAAGCGTTTTTTTTTTTTCCCCCAACTTTTTCACTGATCAGCCGTTTGCTATTTTGTAAACATGTATGTAGCTTGTATGTACATTGTAAATCTTTTTACATCTATGGTAACACAGAACTTATGAAAGTCTATAATATGTCATAAAACTTTTGGGAAATTGAAGTTATTAGCTATGAAACATGGGGATCAGCGATAATTATAATTTTAAGTGGAATCCAAGTTATTGTTTTTAAAAAAGAAAATGTGGAAAATAATCAAAACACTGAATTTGACAGGGAATGAAGGGAGAAAAAAAAATTACTCTTAAATAATCTTAATTTTAACTTTTTTTTTTTTGAGGCGAGAAGGTGGATAACTGATATACTTTTCTCAGGTTTGAAAACACATACTTGCCAACTTTTGAAATTCCCAAGGTGTAAAACAACACGCACTTGACATATTGAACTATAGTCAGTTCACTATACAACTATTTGGCAGACATCATTTTTGATGATTTCTGCTAAATAACATGTAAATGACATTTTAAAGGAATTTTATAAATAGCAAACGAACAGTATTTTAATGTTTTCCTATAAAATAAACACATGAAAAACTGTTAAGTTTTGTCTGTCACAAAAAATTAGAAACTAAGAATTTGAATGAAATGGAAAAAGCGTAGTTGAGTCGCAAATCATGACCTAGTGCTTCATTTCTTGACCTTTTCTTGACTTTCATGACCTTTTTCCCATTTCTTGACTTTTCCGTGACTTTCGTGACTTTTGCATGATGGTAGACACCCTGATTATTTGGCGATTTACACATACTCACAACCTATAATTACTGTTCATTTAAGGTTACCAGAAAACCGTTATCGATATTTTCATTTGCATAATCCTTAGCAGATTGACGTACTTAGCACCACAAATTATACCATCTTGTCGCGCTGGCAAATATCCAAAGTGTACAATAACTGCTATAATGGCACAGTTAATGCTGCCAAATATTTCTACTGGTAGCAAATAATCCAGCTGGACCGAACCGGCTTTAAAATAATCTGCATTTTAATTATTTTTTATTTCAAGATATTAGTTATTCTGTTTTGGAAAAACGAATAATCAGTAATTCTAAACTCCATTTGTCTAAGCAAACTTACTATTTGAAAATTATCAACTTTGTGTAACACATTTTGAGTTACTTATTTTGTATACTTTTTATTTTGGCATAAAATTGGTGTATTTCTACTTCATGTTTGACAATTTCACGTGATACTACATACTTGGAATTGCTTTGTTGCAAAGGAATGAATGATTTTATGCCAAATCTGGCAACCATTATGTTTTATTTTTTAAGTTTTTTATTAATATCTTCTAAAATAATTAAATTTTCAAAATTTAAGTCACCTTATCAGGTTCCTCAGAATTTTCCGCATTCGGGAACATGTTTCTCGAAATTCAAATCCCTGCGGTTTAGGAGTAAATAGATCAACAAGCTCTGACAGCGGCGACAGAGGACAGAGGCCCTTACTTTTTTTTAGAATAGAGAGAAACCTTCACATATTCACTAGTGTAGCTGCAACTGGATGAAGTTTTCACACATTTCTAGAAGAGGTTGTAGCTCCTTTACTCCCATTGTTGCACTACTAAATTAGGGGGCATGGTAGTGATCCTGCCAAGTCAAGCAAACGGCCATTACTAGAAATCTTTTTCTAGAATATTCGAAGCACTTTTCAACTCTTTTATATGCTTTTCAAATGCAAGCAGAAGCTTAAAAATTACATTAGAGATTGTATCTAACACGCTTAATTAAATTCCCAAATTACCAGAGTTCCTAATAAATATAGTTCTGAAAATAGCTGCCATCAGTTTTGAATATTCCATCACTCACTGACCTATCATCAAAATTAAAACATAAATATTAGTAGGATAGGCCATACTTCATACACTTCACACTTCACATATCTTCAATTAAGCACATATTTTACTTACATAGGTGCTGACTGGTTCGTTTCACATGCAGCATTCTGAGAGGAATCAGCATCTATAAAGGCATAAATACATTAATTTGAAGTAAACAAAAAATTTTGTAAAAAACACACATAAGATGTTATAGGTAAGTAGATATGTACGTTTCGGCCAAAAAAAGGAGATTAAGGAGTTTATAGCTTTAGTAAGCGTTTGTATTAAAAAACTGCTTTCATTTTTAATGGCTCTTTCTATAAACAAACCGAGGGTCTTGCTATGGGTAATTCTCTCTCACCTCTCTTATGTGATATTTATATGCATTATTTTGAAGAGAAACTCGTCTTTAATTTTCCGTGCTGGGTCAGATATGTTGACGATACTTTCGTTCTAGTGGATTCCAATTGTGATATTTCTAATTTACTCTTGATTGTTAATTCTGTTGATCCGTGTATCCAATTTACTCTAGAAGAGGAGTGCAACAATTCGTTACCTTTTTTGGATGTTCTTAATTCTAGGAATCCTGGTGGTTTCTCTACTTCTGTTTTCTGCAAACCCTTTTCTATATCTTTACCTCCTCATGCCCTATCTCAGTGGTGCGCAAACTATTTTCATCTGCGACCCCCCAATTTGTGTAAAATTTTGTTGTGACCCCCTATTTTGAGTAAAATTTTGTCGCAACCCCTGGATAGACAGTAGACATTTTGTTTCATTGAAAACGAAGTTACATGGAAATTCTTTCTGGGAGTTGCTCTTACAGGGTGTTTTTAAAAGAGTGTTGTGACGTCATCGATAGAAATTACGCATTTTTAAACTAGCGCACCAAACTTATAAACCACCATAAAAATCTTATAAAAGTTGTAACATCATAAAAATCAGTTAATGAATCAACATATAATTTTATGAAACAATGCTTTATTTATGCATATGGATATAAATATTGTTTAATGAAAAATACTTTAAAAAAACTTGGAAAAATACTTTAGAAAAACTTTTAAAAATGCATCATAAAAAGTCAATGTGAAATATGTGCTTGCAAAGAGCTCATGATTGCTTCTATGTTCGGATCTGTATTGGAAATCGCAAGTCATCATCTGGATCCAATCGAGATTGATGTTTTGTTTTAATGGAAAATAATTTTGCAGATCACTATGCATTATCAATTTGCAGATTACTATGCATGATAACGTGGTTTTGAAGCCCCGTGATAGCGATCGCGAATATCGCGCTCGTAAAATAATAATTGTCAGTTTCTTCTATTGAATTATTTCAGTTCTTTGAAATGAATAATTGTAGATATTTCCTAAATTTGAATCTCTTTGAATTTGCCGACCCCCAAAAATTATCTCGCGACCCCCGGTTTGCGCACCGCTGCCCTATCTAATCATCCTTACCAGCAAAAACTTTCTGCTTTTTACACTTATGTGTTTTGTGCTATCAAAATTTGCTCTGATTCTTCATCTCTTAATAATCAGATTAGTTACTTAAAATCCTTAGCTGTTTCTCGCGGTTTTAGCCCCTCTATTATTGATAAAGCTGTTTCTAAATTTAATAAGCCTAATACTTCTACTAATACTATTAATTTTCACACCAAATTAATTGTACTTTCTTTTCACCTTTATGCTACAAAATTTCTAAACTTCTCAAAAATTTCAGTTTCAAAGTCATTTTTAAACCTGTTAATAAACTTAAATTTTCTTCCCTTAAAGATCCTATTCCTACTGAGAACCGTTGGGGTGTTTATTATATTCCTTGTGGATCTTGTGATTCGGGCTATATTGGTCCGACCAGAAGAGCTCTCAAATTTAGGCTTGAAGAGCATGAGAGATATGTTTTTAAGCACGAACTTTCCAAATCTTCTATTGCCTCACATTGTTGGAATTCCAATTATCGTTTTCAGTTTTCTAAGGCTAAGATTTTGTGCACTCCTGAGTCTTTGTCCCATCTTGATTTTTTGGAAGGTTTTTCCATTACCCAGCACTTAGAACGTCTTGTGAACGATGGTTCTTCCGTTCATTCTGCTTGGGAGCTGCTATTGTAAGGTTCTATTCTCTTTCTTCCTTTACTCCCCCCTTCCCCCTTTTTTCTTTTTCTTTCATTCCCTTTCCCCCTCTATTCTTTTATTTTGTTTGCCCCCCCCTTTTTTTTAAAGTGTGTGTACGTGCGTTCCTGTCTTTCCTTTACGTTTTTATTAATAATTTTTAAAAATTAAAAAAAAAATAAAAGTTTTAAAAAATAATAATAAATAAATAAATATATATAGATAGATAGATAGATATCGTGCTGTCCTGTTCGTTGTGTTTCTTTTATATTTGTTTTGTGTTCTTTTGTTTGTTCTGTTTTCTATTATTTCTCTTTTTTGTGTATGTGTTTGTATTCGTGTGTTCTTTCCTTTTTTTATTATTATTATTTTTTTTTCATTTTTATTCTTATTTATTTTTGTATTTTTGTGCTTCTTTTCTTTCCTTTTTATCCCTCCCCCCCCTTTTTCCCCTCTCCGTGGTTTTGTTCGGCTTTTCTTTGTCCCTTGTGGCAACATGCTTGCTTGTTTATCTCTTTTCAGTTCCCTGTGTTCCTTGTGACAAAGGGCTTGGACTGAAGAAGGCCAAAACAATTTTTGGCCGAAACGTACTGTAGCATAGTGCAGTCATCGACCCACATCGTCCGAGAGAAAGCTCCTTCTCAACCTGGGGTCAAGAGAGCTGACCCCCGATGAATGGGCAGCGAGAGGTTTTGGAAGGGAGGAGGGAGAGGACTTTTAGCGAGAGAGGAGGCAAGTTCTCCGTATGAACTGCTCCGGGCTTGGTACTCCCGTAATGTTTTCATCATGTGCCTGTACATAAATACTGTAAATATTTTTGTAAATAAAACTTAATTATTTTAAGTAAGCCTCAGAGAATCACGCTACCACTGTGGCGCAACGTCACAGTCTAGAATTGGTGCCAGCGCTGGGATGAGTCCCCTGGCAAATGTGTATCAAATTGATCTTAGTGGAAGAATGAAAGTCGACCCGACCCTAATGAAAATGACGGAGGCCGCCCTGGCTTTATTGAAAAACGGAGAGTCGCCCCGACTCTAGTGGAGCTGGAAGAGGCCGTCCGGCCTTTATGTTCCCGAATAACGGAGAGTCGCCCCGACTCTGGTGGAGCTGGAAGAGGCCACCCGGCCTGAGTTTTCCAGAAAAGTGAAGGACGCCCTGGCCTTATTGGAAAAGAGGAGGGTCGCCCCGACCCTAGTGGAAGTGACGGAGGCCGCCCTGGCCTTATTGAAAAGCGGAGAGTCGCCCCGACCCTTGTGTAGCTGAAAGAGGCCACCTGGCCTTAGTTTTCCTGTGGCCTTATTGATAAGCGAAGACGATCGCCCCGATCCTGTTGGACGCTCCCGTGGTTTCGCTGGTTGGGACAGCTGGTCCCTGGCTCAAGCTGGTCATCCAGACCCTGAAGAATACTGTGTTGAAACTAATTTTCAGCCCTAGTGTTCCCGATTTAGACAACCGTATCTGAACTGATAGAGTTATCTCGACTCCGAAATCGTTGTATGGACAATAAACGAACTTATTAACTGTGAACTTTTGTGTAAATTACAGACTGCACCTGGTGCGAAAGGATATTATACAAAGATTTCTCCTGAAAGAGGGGGTAAGTACCTTGATTATACATTGGGGCAATTAATTAAATGTTTAAAAAGTTCTATTCTAAATTTAAACCAATTTTTAAATTTTGGGATATTAAGATAAAAATTCCATTAACTTGGGTATTTTGGAACCTGAAATGATTGTTGTTAAATTAAGTTATTGAGTCAAAAGAAAGCAATGGTTTAATTTTCTATATTCAAGTGTGTTTATTGCAAGTGTTGATTTTAAGTATTCATCTTGGAACAAGTTAATAGAATAAAATAGGATCTTTTAACATATTGTGCATGTTTGTGTATTATAATCTTTTGCATGAGTATTTTTTAATTGTGAAGAAAATTTGGTATTGAGAAGTGCAGTAAAAGAGTTTAATATTCTGGTGTATCACATTAACTTGGGTCAATGTTAATAATTAATAATTAATGTTAATATAATTATTGATTTTAATTGCCTAGATAGTATAGATTGTTGCTTTTATTTAATTGAATATTTTCCTGGTATTTGCCTCACAAATCATAATGGCTTTTTTGGGAAAGGCAAGAAAATGCGACCTGCTAAAATTGGCAGACGAGTTAGGTTGCGAAGTGGACGAAAATTTGAAAATGGTCCAAATCAAAACCCGAATTTTAGAGAGCGATGATTATGACGAAGAATTCGTCAAGAATTTACTAGAGTATTTTGTCAGAAAGGGCGGAGCAAGAGAAAGCTACAGCTGAACGATTAAAGCAGGAACAGGAACAAAATTTTGAATTAGGAAAAAATAAATTGGAACTTGAAATTGTGAAACAAAGTGGGGGAGGAAATTCTAACAAGGGAAGTTGTTTTAAAGGGGAAATTCAAAAGTTTATGCCTAAATTTAATAGTAAAGATGATGATATTACATTATTTTTGTCCCTCTTTGAGCGTCAAGCTAAAGTTCTGGAAATTGCAGAAGATCAGTGGGTAACTCAGTTGATTGGATTGTTACCCACTGAGATTGTCCATATCATCGCCCGGGAACCCGAAGAAAGGGGAAGGGATTATCGAGTAGTAAAAGAGTTATTACTACAGAGATTTAAAGTCAGCACAGAAAAATTTCGGCAACTATTTGCTAAACATCAAAAATCTCCAGAGCGTACCTGGTATGATTTTTTTTATGAATTGCAAACGTATTTTGAAGGCTGGCTAGAAGGTTTGAAGGTTGATAGCTTTGACAAGCTAAAAGACTTGATGATCTCTGATCAAATAAAAAAATGCATACCCACAGAATTTAAAGAGTATTATCTCGATGAATGGGCCAGTATCATTTCCCCCAAAGACCTTGTGACAAAAATTGAGGAATTCGAACAAGTGCGGAAAAACCTAAAAAAATCCCCTCTGGTTACTACTAACCGGGAAAGGCCAATAAATAAGTCAGGGCACGACCATAAGAGAAAAATATCGAATGATAAAGGGGGAAAGTTTACCGAGCAGGTGTTTGAGAAACGCAGAGTTATAAGCTGTTTCGTTTGCGGGGGTCCGCACTATAAGGCTCAGTGTCCGAAATTAAAGGAGCGAAAAGAGAGTGCTGTTGTAAATAATCTCTTTGTTGGGGGTGGGGAGATTGAGTCATGGTTATCTCCTTTCATCTCAGATGGGACTGTTAACGGCATAGCATCCAAATTGCTTAGAGATTCTGGTAGCACCATTGATTTGGTGACTAGAAAATACGTCATGCCGGATGACTTTACGGGCGAAACTGTTTGGGTCCGACAGCCTTTGACCTCTGAAGCCGAGTGTTTGCCTTTGGCTCATGTGACATTAAGCGGAGAATTCGGCCAGATAATGACCAAGGCAGCTGTGATTTCCGATGACCTAGATCAAGGACATTACATTTTAGGAAACCGGACAGCTAAAAAATTGGAGAATCATAACCATTTGTCAGCCCCAGGACCAGAGGTCGTAAATGCAGTAGAGACTAGGGCCCATAGTAAACGTGAGAAAGAAGGGGAATAAACAGAAAACCTTTCTTCACGAGATGAGGTTTCAGGTGTGCAGATAAGGGAAAGTGTGAATTTAGAGTCGGAAGTTGACACAGCTATTGTGTTACATGAAATACAAAAAAGTGAGGATGGTTTATCTCTGGCCGGGATAAATCGGGCAGATTTTATTGAGATGCAAAAGATATGTCCCACAATTAAAGATATTACTATTTTGGCTAACAAGCCATATGAGCATGCTGAGAAAAGGGGGTATGAAATAGAAAATGAAATCTTATTTCGGTTACAAGAGGACCACCTCGGGAACGTAAAAAAGTTAATTGTTATACCGGAGAAGATTAGACCACAGATTATGGCTCTTTGCCATGAAGGGACCTCCGGCCATGTGGGAGTTACGAAATCAAAAGATAAACTCTTGAGATATTTTTTCTGGCCGGGCTGCTACAAAGACGTAGAAGCCTATGTTAGATCGTGCGATGAGTGCCAACGGGTGGGAAAGCCTTATTATAAAAGACCTGAGGTGATAAATTTTATAGCGTGCGAGGAACAGCAAGATTGGTGTAAGGATGACGAGGTAGATTTTCCGTATCTGGAAACAAATCCCAACATTTATGAATTTACCGAGATCTTACACAAATGTAATTTGGAAGGGTGCCTAGAACCCCAGCAAATTGAGCAGCTCCAAAAGCTATTGCACAAATATTTAGCCAGTTTTTCTAATGATCCTGGCCTCACCGATCTTGTGGTGCATGATATAGATTTAACGGATGAAAAACCTATTAGGAGTAAACCCTATCGAGCTTCACAACGCCAAAACGAAATTTTAAGGATGGAAATACAAAGAATGTTAGATTTAAAAATTATCGAGGTTGGAGAGTCTGATTTCCAAAGTCCCATGGTCTTGGTCGAGGTAGAACCCCTTTACACACAGGCCGACCGAACCGCCATATTGGGTCGAACTGCTGAAGCGGGGGTTGTTTTGCTTGGCGCGTTGGCATCGTTTTCTTTACGAGCTCGCAATCTTTTTTGTATATCAGTTTGCGCGTTCAGTTTTGTGTTTTACGCTTTTCTTTTTTGAACATATTTACCTTATCGGCTTGGTATAACTTTAAGAAAGTTTTTTTAATAGTTACATTTATATATATAATTTATATAAGAATTTTGGACTGATTATTAAATTTCTATACATAAAATAAATTTGTATAAGTTATTAAACTTTAATCAGCAACCGTTCGTTTTTTTTTTTTTTTTTTTTTTTTTTTTTTTTAATTATACAAGAATAAATTAATAGTACTGAATAATCATAAAAGTAATAAACATAAGGGGATATTCGAGATAATTTATAGTAATTTTTTGTTTTTTCAAAGGTGTTTATAATTGGTGTTTCAATAAGATTTAACTTCTTAAACATTTAAAATGGTTGAAAATATGCTGTATTAACTACCAGAGAAAACTTTGTTGAACTATACAATTATTAATTTTTTTCAGTTGTAGTTGTTTTAAAATTTAATTTAATGAAAATTCAAAACAGAAAAGCATTCTAGTGTTATTTTGTTATGATGAATAACATTATTTATAACCGTAATTTATAGGTCAAATAATTCTTTTGCTAAAAAAACTCGTCCCAAATTTCGCATTATTAAACCTCAGCTGTTGCAATACTTCAATCAACGAAGAAATTTGTTAATGTGTAGAGATTATTATTCTGCCATTAATAAAATCCATTTGATAAAAGTTAGGATAAGAATACCTTAAGTTTTTAGTACAGCAAATTTCTTCAACAAAACAAGACTTATTGATAATATATAATTTGCAAAAATATATAAATAAAAGAATGAAGCTGAAAATAAAAAAAATAATAATATTTTAAAACAAATAACCATAGAACATGTTTCCAAAATTAGAAAAGGAAATTTTGAAACAATTTGCTTTTCTAGTCATCATGTAATTTTTTTCTTTTTTCTCCTATGCTTTTTTATTTAATTTGAAAATATAAATGAAATACTTTTGACAGTGCTTTTATTTCATTGTATTCTACATTTTTAAAATCAGAAATGTAATTATTTATCTTTTATGGGCCTGAAATCCACAAAATCCTAAAATCCGCACAAGCCTTGGTCCCAAGCTGTGCAGATTTCTGGCTCTCTACTGTATAACATTCAACTATTTTAAATTCATATATGCCCAGACTGTTTTCATTACATTCTCTAATTTTTGCCGATGCCTGCAGGAATAATCAAATTCTCGAAATGAAGAATGACAACTTTTCTTAGAAATTAATGTGTAAAAAGTGAGAATTTTATATCCTTATTTTACTTTGTAGAATTTGGATTTAAAGGCTAGGAAAATCGAATAACATTTTTTCAGACAGCAAAAATATAAAAATTTTAGCATTCTGAAAAAGTGAATGCTAGCACAAGCAGGGTAAGTATTTTGTAGCTAATTTTATTTTCATTCCATATGATCCTTAAAAATTTTGGCAATTCAGTTTACATCCTTAATTTTTGTTTGCAGTAGGGGGAGAATATGAAAAATCTTTACACTTGTTCCGTAATAAACTGTGGAAAGATTTTAAAACTTGTGGTTTAAAATTGTATAGATAGAAATAAATTGCCAATATGATTTTTCTACTTTTGAATATCTGAAATTTGAAGCCAAGATAAGACAATATTTACCTGAAAAACTTGTAATATGGCAAAAATAAATAATCTTTATACTAGAACAGTAGCCAAGATCAATGAGCAAATAAACATCGTTTTTCAATTTATTCATCCACATAAAATGAAAAAAAGAAATCAAGGTGTGGGGGGAGGAAATAGACAAGAAAGAGGCTAATTGACGAATGCAATCAAAATCTTTATTTAAAAAATCCAAGATACAAAATCCAAGTTGTACAACTTTTAAACGGCTACCAAGAGGACTTTAAGAAGCATCAATTTAATGTGCACATAATTCACCTTTCACCATAGAATGCACGAGTATTATTTTTAATGCATTTTATATCACAACTAGCTAACCCGGCAAACGTTGTTTTGCCATATAAATTATTCCTAGGATTATTTTAGTAGAAAGAAATGACTAACTTATTGTAAGTTTGTGAGGATGTGGTATATGAGTGGAAGAGGCATGGAGCGCTGTGAATGATGCTGGAATATAAAAATAACAAAATACCAAACATATATTTTTAATTCATTGTAATTTATTCTTTAAATTTATATATATCGCTAATTACAATAATTTTACTAAAAAATAATATCAATCTCTTAACGCAATAGAGTATACAATATTTTTTGTTATCCCATCTTTAGAAAACACAAACAAACAGGATGCCCACTCGAGAACATGCCACGTATTACTGTCCGTGTGAAAAACATGACGTGCTCAAATCTAATCCACAAACACACATAATTTGGCCTTGAGACTTATTCATAGTCATTCCATAAAAAAATTGCCCCCCCCCAAAAAAAAAGGATAAAAATCTGAAACTCTTTCAGATTTTAAATACGCACTAGCTGCGTACCCGTTCTCCGCACGGTACCAACGAAAATTTTTCTTACATGTATAATTCGAATTGATTCCAGTGATATGGAATCTAAAAATAAGCAAAATAATTAGACTCATGGCTGTTACTCATTAGTTATTGGTAAAGTTAGTATAAGTACTGACCTGAGACCATTGTAATATTATGACACAAAAAACTATGTTGGTGTCATTCGCGATCAGAAAAAGAAAAGCTTGACGGTTCCTAAAAATTTCTAACTTTCAAAATGTCACATTCCTACATCATACTCTTTTTTAGGTTTAAGTTATATCGTTAATACCTTAGATACAACATGATGTGGAGAACCGTTTTATTTTATAATTAAAAAGCTGTGTACCCACTATTCGCAAGGCAAGAAGAGAAAATTTTCCTAAAATGTGATCATAACTACTTGTGACAAAACAGATTCTCCAAGAAAAAAAAAAAGTTCAGGTACAGTCTTTTCTGTGGAAACTACCGCGGGATATATTAACGCGACTTAAAATTATTTAATGTTTAGTTAGCTGTGATGTAAGACGGCTGTTGAAAAACGAATGGAAACGAATAGTTTCACGAAGTATTTATTAATGCAGTATATTGTGCTTTGATTAGTATTGTGGTAATATCTACTAACTATTAATTATACCATCTTTTACTGATACCAATATATTTTCGTTTTTCCATCTTTAATGCTTAATTTAAAGAAACGGTTTAGATATTTGCTACGAATGTAGTCTTTTATTGTTTGGCGATTCTTTGCAATTTACGCATTAGCAAAAACATTAATCGCTTCACTTTATCGTTGTCACTAAAACAGCTCTCCATACATTTTTATGCATAATTCTTGTCAGATTGGCGTATTTAGCACTGCAAAATATTTCTTGCGATTCGAAAACTGTCCCGTTTAGAAACTCAATCGAAAATAATGCTGGGTAATTCATTGTTGTAAAAACAGCATTCAATTCTTTTTCTGGCAACGTAATATAAAAAATGGAATTATTTCGTACGTGCCGTATGTTTTGCTTGTGACTCCGTTATTCTGATTGAGTTTCGAAAGGGGTTTTAAACTCGTTACATCAAAATGACGTATGAATTTCGCATGCGAAAATTCAGTTATTTTAAAGTAATTTTATTTATTTTTTTCAACTGGCAGTTATTCAGTTTTAGTTACTATGACGGCTAAATTTGCAAGCTTAATATCAAACGAAATCTGGAAGCACCTGCTTTTGTATTCAAAATCCTTCTTTACATAAAATTTCGTAAAAAATCTCCTAATTTATATTTTTTCCCCGTTCTTCTTTTAAAAGTGGGCGAATTGTATGCTCCGTCTTTTGCGAAATATAAAAACAGTTAGGACGGATAGAATTCAACATGCAGCAGTTTTAAAAGTATTTTACGAAAGTCAGCGTCAAATTTAATTTTATTTGAAAAACCTAAAAACCTATTCTCAGACTTAGTTAAAAACCTATTCTCAGACCTAACGAATATATAGAAAATTTCATTAAAATTGCTCGAGTGGTTTCGGAGGAGTTAGGTGACTAACACTGTGACAGGAGAATTTTATATATTAGATTATTTAACTAATAACATACATAATTAAAAAGAAAATAAATACTTATGTATGTGTTACACCAATATTTCAACCATACTACTGTCATCAATCAATAATTAATTTGAATAAACCTTAGTAGTATACAGCCGGATATCCAGCAGAACAGTCCGATATCTGGTAGATCGGATATACGACAGTATTTCGGATATTAAAAAAATCAGCCAGATACTGGATACATACTTACCCTTATAGCATTTTTAATTTCTAAAATTCCACAGAAAAGGTTAAATATAATTAACTACTGATTTGAAGTTTTATTAAATAAAGTTAAGAACAATAAAAGAAAATGAAGTTGTTGAATAAAAGGCAAATAAATCAATTAATACACCATTTTCTAGATTTCTGGTGACTAACAATTTATTAATTATGACCACCTTACTGACTTGAAAAAACTCTCACTTTGACTGTGCTGACTTCAAAGAAGCAGCTTTAGTTTTTTTGGCTTTATTCAGAAAATCTGAAGTAAAAACATATTATTTTAACACATAATATGTTTTTACTTCAACACACTACTTTTAAACACATTATTTTCTCGAAGCAAGATTTTTCGCTGTTGGATCATGGTGCCGATGCAACCACTTAGATTCATATTGAAAAGACCAAAAAGGCCCAAGCATAGAATATCATTTCAATTTAAAACCTAACACATTTCTTTTTAATATCAATTTCAATTTTAAAGAAATAAGCACAAGTTAGGAAAAAAATATCCGGAAATGCGCAGACAGCAGAGTCAATGACTCTGTGTATTATGAAGAGTGAACATCAATGTCCATGATTCATTCATGAAAAAATTGATACACGAGATGACGTTGAAAAACTTCAAAAAATGAATGTGCTCGCAGCAGGCAAATTCGAGGTCAAATCAGAAGAATCTCACAAAGACTGGATGTTTTTCTTTGCATAAGGCAGTTTCAGGATGTTATAGACAGGAAAGAGTAACTTGAATGTCATGAATGTCTTGAAAGAGTTTTAAAAAATTTTTAGAATTAAAAACCATAGTATGGATGCAGACTACAGTGCCGACGGCTTGTTTTACTGTGAAGAGTGAACATTAATGTCCATGATTCATTCATGAAAAGAATGATACAAGAGATTCAGTTGAAAATTTTCAAGATGAATGTGCTCATGCAACAGGCTGCTTCGCGATGCTATAGACAGGAAAGAGTAACTTGAATTGTCACAAAGTGGTCCAGAAGACTTTTTTTAAAGAATTTTTTCTTGAATCTTTTGTTAAAGAATTTTTTCTTGAATGTCACGAAGTGGTCCAGAAGACTTTAAAACATTTTTTTTGGATTAAAAACCATAGTATGGATGCAGACTGGAGAGTCGATGACTCCATGTACTTTGAAGAGTGAACATCAATGTCCATGATTCATTCATGAAAAGAATGATACAAGAGATGCAGTTGAAAAATTTCAAAAGATGAATGTGCTCTTGCAGCGGGCAGCTTGGAGGTCAAATCAGAAGAATCACACAAAGACTGGATGTTTTTACTTTGCTCTCTAATGCCAGAAATCGTGCATCTGCTGCTTCTAATTTCTCCTCTAACTCTTTGACCTTTTTTCTCAAAATTTCATTTTCCTTTATCAGTGTTTGTTGATCCAATTCAGCAGCATTTTCATCAACCTAAAAAAAAAAAAGAATTATAATAACATTTAAAATAATACACAATTAAATTTAGGAGAATATCAAGGTTTATCACTCAGAAACTTTTTATTTTGTAAAAATTAAATAAATTATTGGGTTATGTGTTGTACGAAAAGTATGCCATTTTTTTTCGGTTGCTTAAGGACAGGTCTTGGTACATCTGAATGATTGAAAACAAATAACATATTATTACAAAGGATGGTACTGCAGTCAAATTTGTGAAAATTTTTCATTTCAATCCGCTTTCCTTTGAAAGCAGCATGAAATTTCCAGATAACTCAACACTACATTAAAAAATATTAAGAAACTACCATCAATTATTGAACTAATAAAACACTTTAAAGGATATATTAATGGAATTTTAAAATACAGTAGATTCTTGACTTACATGAGGGATGCGTTCCAAGACCCAAGAAGAATAACTTTGAAAATAAACACTGATTTGTGAAGGATCTGCTTTTTATAGAAAGAATTATGCAAAGGTTTCGTTTTTAAGACTAAATATTCTTCGAAGAACCATTAACAAACACATATTTCTGCAAAGCCTTGATATTAATATAAATTACTGATTCCCCTCAACCAACAAAGAAAAAAACGTTTATAAAACACGAATTTACATTTCATCGGAACAGCATTAACTTTCAGAACAATAAATTTGTACCAAATATGTTATGCTTATTGTGACTCTTGGCCAAGGGTAGAATATTGTGATTTTTTTGGTTGCCCCTTGAGCAATCACTGCAATTATTTTGATTGCCCCCAAGTAAAGTTTATTGCCCGTTAATTTTTGCTATATACATATATATATATATTTAAATTATATAAAATAAATTGATAAATATCTATATGATGTGGACTCCGCTTAATGTGATCGCGGCTAATGTTATCAATCGCTTACTGTTATCGAAATCACTTGGTCCCGATTTTCTCTATTCATTTGTATGTTAAAATTATCACTTTATATGATCATTACATTGGTTAATGTTATCAGTTTTCGAACCTCATTTTAACTGGCAAAGGAATATTCACAATGTATTCAGAAGGAATCCATTTTTTTCTTTCCCTTTGCTGTTGTTTGAATTTCCCAGAATTCTCCCTCTTCCACCTAGGGAAATAGGGAATGAACAAAGGAGTGAGGATTTACACTTTCCTGGAATTCCCCCCCCCTCCACGCACATCCTGCTGGTGGTCAGTGGTTGTCAGATAATCGTTTTCTGGCCCGTTTTCACTTGCTGGGCATTGTAATAAAAAAATTTATGGCTTTTCTAATGACCAGTCGGAATGAGCCGACAAACGGTAACCCATAAAACCCGTCTCTACACATACGAATGGCATTTCCGAAGCTTTTGGACATTGTCTGAGCATGCATGTAGGCTATGTTGAATTTCATCAAAAATCACTTTTTTTATATCGCTTATTAAAAGTAAAAAGAAAATTTAGTTAGTTTAAAAGATCTCTAAAAAATGAACATTTTATCAACTTGAGATTTTTTATTTATTTTATTTTATTTATCAATTTTTTTGGCCTGAGGCAGCTGAACTTTTTGTTTTACTTGCCCATTTAAAAATCTGATTGCCCCGGGCAAGCGGGCAACCACAAATTTCGACCCCTGCTCTTCGCCAAAATGTACTTCATTTTTAAGTTTTAATTATAAAATTTTATGTGTTTTGAACTAAAGCTTTTAAACTGTTTTTTTGTAACATTTTTAAAAATGAGAATGTTTTAGTGATATTTTAGTACTACTAACTTGGCTATGTATCTTGTCTGCTTGTTGACTGAATGTTAGTGGTTGTCATAATTTTCATGTCGGAAAAAACACTCAAAATACTGGTGTTAAACAATAAAGTAAATAAAAAACTTTGTAAAAAACACTTATAAGATGTTATAGGTAAGAGGATGTCTTATGTGTGTTTTTTACCTCGTGAATGTCAGACACCACTAACCAAACAATCATTAAAAATTTTTACATGATAGTTAAGTTTAGCTGCACTCGACATAACAAATCTGAAAATATTAAAAAATATCTTTGTAGTGCATTTTTTAAGAGAACTTTATAATTAGAGGTAGCAAACTAATAGTCTTATACTAAATAAATGACATTTAATGCTTCAAAATCCTTTAATGCCTGACATTTTTTTAAATTACTTTACAAGTATAGGTATTTAAAGTCATTTTATCTTGTCAGTTACTTTATGAATGTGGCTAGCAAATTCTACATGGATGATAAAAAAAAAAAATTGCTCAAGAGAGGGTTATGCAGGTAGAAAGAAAGAAAAGAGACTAAAAAAAAAGGAAAAAAAAATTGTAATTTTGAAAATCATGATCATAGTGATATATCAGTACAAACAAAATATTTTCCATGTGTTACTAAATTACGGGGGCAGTGTTATATTACATCACTTTTAGAAGGTTGTTAAGGAATGATTTTTGAAGACTAGAGAAACACGGTTCTTGATTTATGATAATTTTTAAACTTTTTCATTTTGAAAAGTCCAAATTTTGGACTTTTTCATTTTGAAAATAGCATTTATCACTGAGTTAAATTATTTGCACATCTTCTCTCTCTATTCTAAAAAAGAGTAACTGCCACCGCTGCCACTGTGAAAAGTCATGCTATCTCTACCAAAACTGTGGGGATTTGTGTTTTGAAAAAAGGTGTCCACGGATTCGGAAAATTTGAGGGAAGTCGATAAGCTGACTTAAATTTTAAAATTTTAATCATTTTAGAAGATATTAATAAAATACTGAAAAAATAAGCATAATGGTTGCCAGGTTTAGCAATTTGCTCCAGCATAAAATCATTCATGCCTTTGCAACAAAGGAATTCCAAGTATTCCCAATACTGTGAATTTGACAAACATGAAGTAGAATTACACCAATTTTGTGCCAAATTAAAAAAAAAAAATATGTGAAATAAATAAGTCAAAGTGTGTTACTTAATATTCGCAATTTTCAAATAGTAGTAAGTTCTCTCAGATAACAAGGTTTAAAATTACCGATTATTCCTTTATCTAATACATAACTAATTTAAAAAGCACAATTTTGGCATCAGGTAGGACCACGGCTGTCTCCCCAAGCAAGGTGAATCTAAATATTGTGTGCATTCCAAAATGCTAACACCCAGCATTTTTAAAATAAAAAATAATTCAAATGCAGATCATAGCAATGCCAGTTAGAACAGCCTGTGTATTTGACACCTGTAGAAATAATTAGCGGCGTTAACCATGCCATTATACCAGTTTTCGTACAGCTTGGATATTTGCCAGCCCAACGAGATGATACATTTCGTGGTGCTAAATAAGCCAATCTGCAAAGCATTATGTATATGAATGTATGGATAATTGTTTTCACGACAACCTTACATGAGCAATAATTATCGGTTATGAGCATGTGTAAATTGCCAAATAATGATAAATCGCCATTGATAGCAAGATATTCTAGCTGTTCCATACATTTTATCAAAGAAAACATATGAAGCACTGTTTTCTTAGAAATCGTTATGAACTAAACGTATACGTAAGTCACCAAATTATGAAAAATCGCCTTGGATGGCAAATATGCAAGGTGTTTTATAGGTTTTACACAATTAAAAATAGTGTAACATTTAAATTTTTATGTTCTAAGAAACATGCAAGAACCAAGCAATGTGTTTCTCAGTAGCATTGGATCAAATCTTAGGCTTTTGTCAGTGGAAATCATGCCTGTTTGACGAATAAGCCTTATTAGGGGTCGAACCCCTCATATTAAAAACAACCGTACAGAGTCTAGGGGCCTTGGCCCAAAGTCACTTAAATAAATTATGAGACAAAAATAATTTTTTTTCAAAGTATACACTGTCAAATAACACTAGTGTTATTAAATAGGAAAGGTATCCAGTTTTTCTTTAAACGAGCAATACAGACACAATTTTCTTTAAACATGTAAACTAATTTAAACACATTGTTTTTAATACATAAATTAACAATTAGAGGAGGTAGATATTTGAAAGAGGCATATAAAATAGAATTTGTTTTTATTTTTCAGAAGAGCAAGGCCAATTCAATTATTGGGAAAAAGTATCAAATCATTTTGTGTGAAACTGGAAATGTATTTATATATATATACTTTTGAAGGTACAAAGCACAACAACATTCTATGCATCATGTCTAGTTTTGTTAAAATATCCCTAAAGAAACACTACCAATTATATGTTGAATTTAACTTTTACTATAATTAAAATACAACGTCATTTTATAATGTCATTTGATGAGTTTAATTTTGAAGAAGAATAATTCAAGTGATAAGTTAAACCAATTTTATTACAAATTACAACTATCGCGTATTAATTTCATTTTGATGTAGATTATATGCCGCCAAAGTTCGGCGGGATACGATCAATCCATTTATCCCGTAATAATTGAAAGAAAAAGCTAACACATGCTTGTATTTTTTTAGTAGCAGGATAATATATCAATAACAATGTCGTATTTACTTAGAGTAGAGAAAAAACAATGTTTCAAAATCAAAACAAATGTCGGTTGGCGACAGTTTGATCATGAATGTTTACGTTCTTATAAAAGACAAAATCTAAATAATCTTTACTAATAGACCATGAATATTGTTGTAATGTAAGTACTAATTTAGTTTTATGATATCGGTAGTCAAATTAACGTAAATATTAAATGCTTTTAAAAGGTAATAATTACGGCAACCCTAACAGTAACAACACGAGAAAAAATAGCGTATAATATGTATGAATATAATAATTGAAAGGAAAATAAACAGTTAGATCACAGATTTATACACATAACTGCAAAACTAAAACTACATTTAAAAATAATTTCAGACTTACTTCACATAATCTTGAATTCGCAGTTGGATTCCAACTCTCCCTTCTGCAATTTATAATCCATTTTTTCCTTCTGTCATGATTTTTCAGGGAATCTAAAAAGACGATAACCCGTTTCCGTGCGATTTGAAAAATTCACTGCACAATATCAAACCATTTTTATTGATCTTGAACAATTAGAAAACATAAATTTTATGACATAGGCGTACGATCCAATATGGCGGCCTGACACAACTTTTGAACCAAAATTCCGGGCAAGTCAGCTCCCCCCTATAGTAGCCTTAGGTCGAGGCTCCTGGTAGAGATCCCCGGCCCTGCATCGATTACCGCAAGGTGAACGAGATTATTCGTACAGAATTTTATCCTTTACCTAACATCGAAGAAAGGGTAGAATTGGTATCTTCTGCGAAATACATCAGCGTATTAGATCTGGCAAAAGGGTACTGGCAGATCCCCTTGAGTCCCCGAGCTCAAAGGGTTGCTGCTTTCGTAACGAGTTTTAGTAGTTACCGCCCGTTAAGGCTCCCTTTCGGGTTAAAGAATGCCCCGTATTTCTTTAGCAAATTGATGGCTGAATTATTGAAAGGTTGCGAAACTTTTGCGGTCCCCTATTTGGATGATATCGCGATTTTTTCTGATAGTTGTCAGTCCCACTTGAAGCACTTGGACTATGTGTTAAGTCAAATAGAGAAAGCGAAATTGACCATTAAGCCTTCTAAATGTCAGTTTGCGCAAGATCACGTAAAATATTTGGGGCACATTGTTGGGCAAGGGATACGCAAACCAGCAGAAGTAAAGGTTCGTGCAATATTAGATTACCCGGTTCCTAGATCTAAAACGGAAATTCGTGCCTTTTTAGGACTAGTGGGGTATTACAGCAAATACATCCCAATAGTCTCTGTAATTTCTGCGCCCCTTACTGATGCATTGAAAGGAAAAGTAAAAAAGGGTTCCATCACGTGGACAAAGCATTCTGCAACTTAAAAACAAAGTTGATCGAAGACCCAGTGCTCTATGCTCCAGATTATAGCAAAGAGTTTCTGGTTCAAACAGATGCATCAGACGCGGGAATGGGCGCCGTTCTTTCTCAGTTGAATGACAAGAAGGAAGAACATCCGGTCCTGTACTTGAGTAAGAAGTTTTCGCCTGCTGAGCGAAAATATGGTACAACTGAGAAAGAATGCACTTCTATAATTTTTGCAGTAAAGAAGCTGCATTATTATTTAGCTGGTCAGAAGTTCACGATCGTGACGGACTATAACCCTTTGGTGTGGCTAAAAACGAATGCCAGTTCAAATCCCCGATTGATGAGATGGCTTTGCAACTGTACAACTTTAAAGTAGTACATCGATCTGGTAAAAGCCACCAAAACGCAGATAGTCTCAGTCGATCTGTGGACGGATGAGTTTCCTGAGAAAGGATTAATGAATTAATGTTAGCTCAAGTGTTATCCCAGACTAAGATTTGTTTTTGTATTATTGTTTAAATTGTTTCTATTTTATTTTTTCTCGTAAAGTAGAAGAATTGATACTGTTAATTGTATTTTAATTTCTCTCGCCTTGCTTTCTTTTGAACTGCCCCATATATGCTCAAGGTATTATTTGTGAGTGTGTAACTGTAAAATCTTTCCCTTGAGATGGGAAAGATTTTTTCTTAAGAGGGGGGAGAGTGTCTGTAGCATAGTGCGGTCATCGACCCATATCGTCCGAGAGAGAGCTCCTTCTCCCCCTGTGGTCAAGAGAGCTGACCCCCGATGAATGGGGAGTGAGAGGTTTTGGAAGGGAGGAGGGAGAGGACTTTTAGCGAGAGAGGAGGCAAGTTCTCCGTATGAACTGCTCCAGGCTTGGTACTCCCGTAATGTTTTCATCATGTGCCTGTACATAAATACTGTAAATATTTTTGTAAATAAAACTTAATTATTTTAAGTAAGCCTCAGAGAATCACGCTACCACTGTGGCGCTACGTCACAGTACGTATCTACTTACCTATAACATGTTATGTGTGTATTTTACAAAGTTTTTTTGTTTACTTTATCGTTTAACACCAGTATTTTGAGTGTTTTTTACATTAATTTGTAGTCTAAACAGAAAAAAAAACAAAAATTATTTTAATTGTAACTAGGGATGCACCGAATATTTGGTTGGTATTTGGTATACTGCCTATTCGACAGATTAATCGAATATTCAGTTCAGCCGAATACTTTTAATATTCTGCAATTAAACAAATTTTAATACCCAACAATTGGTAAACAAACACATTTTTTTTTTATATACCATGAATGAAAGTTATAGTACAGTACCATAGTACAAAATTAATTCAAATTGTTACTCACTAATATCACATTCAAAGTAATTTTAATGTAAGAGAAAACACTGAGAAAGATGTTAAATTTAAATATTGGTACTTCACAATTTTCTTAAATTTTATGACACATTACATTAACCTTATTATTAGCACATTTAAATATGAAATAGTAACCAGAAAAAAAAAAAGAAACTCATTATTAATTGTTCATGAATGTGTACAGTCAATTAATTACTAATTTTTTTAATGAAATATGCAGGTTTAAAAGAATAATCATAATTACACAAATATTTAAAAAGGTCATTAATAATACAGGGTGTCTCACAATTCCCTCCCTGGTCTGGAAGGCTTATAAAAAAAAAAAAAAAACAGATTACCAATACAGCAACAAAGTTGACTTTATTACAAAGTTGACTATACAGATTTGCTATACAAATTCAACCGAATATTTAGTATTCATCATTCAGCAAAATATAGTATTCAGTGCATCCCTAATTGTAACCTAAACAAACTATATATATACAGTCAACTCTGGTTATAGTGAACCTCCGGGGACCTTCAAATTTCATCCACTATATCCAAAGTTCACTAAAACCGAAATGTCCCCATGATGAACAGAGATATTGTATGGGAATCAGGACCAATGGTTTGCATTCAGTGGCGGATCCAGAATGTCTGTTTCGGGAGGGGCTAAATTTTGAAAAAAGCTTATTTCACCCAAACAAAATGTACAATAAAGCAAAATTTAGTCTAAACTGATGTAAAAACTTTTGGGAGGGGCTAAGTGATTAAAAAAGATCACTTTACATACTCAAAATGCATAATGAAGCAGAATGTTACCCTTTAGTAATCTCTTTTGGGGGACTGAAGCCCCCTAGCCCCTCCCCTGAATCCTTTACTGTTTGCATTCACTATAACTGAAGGCTTGTATTATGTGGGTTCACTATAACCAAAGTTGACTGTATGTGTATATATATATATATATATATATATTTTTTTTTTTTTTTTCACAGAAGCCCATGGAAATAGTTTTGCTTGTGAATATTGCAACCCAACTGTATCCTTCTGTGAATTACGTTTATCTTTTACAAAAGTAATTTTTATGAGTGTTATTTTATAAAGCTTTTAATTAATTTTACATTGTATGAAGTGGGAGGTCCAAGCAGGGCTGCAACTAAGGGGCTGCAAATGGAGCATATGCCCTGGGCAACATGCTAAGTGAGAAACCAAAATCAGTTATCGGTCCATGAAAAAGGGGTGCCCTAGTTAAGGTTTGCTGAATGTGACGTAAACTCTAGTTACGTGATTAGATACAAGCAACTATTTTTTAAACTTTTGGAAATTGTACATCCATGAGCATAGGCGCACCCACGGAGGGGGCTATGGGGGCTGAAACCCCCCCCTAAAGGTAGAAAGTTAGAAGTGAAAAGCATTAAAAAAATGAAAACTGTCGCTAATGAATTAATTTTTTTAGTTCTTTCTTTCTTTTTTTAACTGTCCTCAAATTATTTCTAACCAAAAAAGACATTTATTTAAAAAAGTTTTTAAATAAATGCTCACAGTTAGTTGAAACACTGTTACACACGGTTACAACGTTGCTCAAAAGATCAGATAATTATTTATGACTCTATAATGAGTTACATTGCTTGTGTTCTATGGGACAGTCAAGTGATACCGAATATTTTGACGTTATAAGAGAGTTGTAACTAACCGAGATCACTATGACTGAGTTCAGCAATATTATGTAGCCCAGCCCCCCCTAAACTAAAATCCTGGGTGTGCCACTGACTGTCCATGAGGGTTTTGTATTATTGGGAAATGCAAAACCCGAATGTGTTGAAATGAAATTATCATGCATGTCAGTAATTGGTTTAAAAACAGCTGGGTTGAAACACAATAGCTGTATGTTTTATTTATTATTGTCAGTGTGTTTCTACATTCCTCCACAAAAAGTGAGTAAATTTTTTATCATTACTTCTACATTTTATTTCATTAGATTGTCCTTACCAGCAGCAGTGACAATTTTTTAGGTGATCTTCTTACTGATGTATTTTTTAGGTTAGCAAAAAAACCAGATTCAGAAAGACAAGTGCAGACAGGACAGCTGCCCAGGGCCCACACATTTAAGAATTTGCACAATTCTCAATACTAGACATGCATAAGTAGTTAAAACTTTGTAAAATTACACACATAAAGGTACTTATTGAACTGGATACGTGTTAATTTTTTTTTCCTTTTTCAGCTGTTGTCCATTATAGACTGGTACTGAAAAAAAAAAAAAAAAAAAAAAAAAAAAAAAAAAATTCATCTCGTCTTTTATGGACAACTGTGGAAGAAGGAGGGAAATTTTTTATTCGAAACACGTGCTCGGTTTGATAATAATCTTTAATGTGCGTCATTTTTACAAAGTTTTAATTACTTTGTAAAATGACACACATAAAAAGCCAGGTGCTCTTTGTAAAATGACACACATTGCACAGGGCGCCCAGGCTACTAAAAATTATCCTTTGGTGACTAGCTTTTTTTTTTCATCAATATAATTCAATATATATATATATATATGTGTGTGTGTGTGTGTGGCTCCTAAATTTTTTCTGGCTTTTAAGATTTTACAAATTTTTTGTCTACTGTGATAAACTGCTCAAGCTGCAAACTTATAGATCTTTAAATTATACATTAAAAACTTGAAGAACCCCATACTTTCAGTTCAGCATATTAGCTTTAGCTGAAAAATACATCATGTTTTAAAAAAATGGTTACAAAAAAAAAAGAGTTTATATTTCTATCCAATACGATATAGAATTTTTCTATCCCATCTAACCATACAGTAATAAATAGTACAAGTTTCATTCAAACATTTGAACTACAGACTTATTACAACAACAATCAAAAATAGAAACAAATAACTCGTAGATGACTTACGAACATTTTCAATTATTTGATCAGAGTTAACAGAGAAAGGATATTCAGGGGGAGTTTTAGAGTAATAGTTCAGTAGCTGACGAGTGTAAGCGGAAGCAATACTAGTAGAAAATAATATACATCTACAATAATAATTTAAAGTCTTTAATAAGGTTTTAGAAGACATGATATCCCCTATCTTCTTTCGCAGCAAATAAGTGTTCCAGTAGAACAAACAGATGAAAAGTTAGTCCTAAAAATAAAGCAAGTATTTGTAAGACAGTATTTTACGAGAAGATATAAAATATTTGTTTTGAGGATAGACAGTTCATCCAGACTTGAAGCAATTGATATAAAACATGATCATCATGTTTTGTATATGTAAACAAAACAACCCGGCGACGTTGGAGCACCAAGTACTCGGTTGTCCATCAGTAAACTTAAAGAGTCAATTCAAAAAAAGACTATAAAAGTCAATGCTGCCATCTAGTGTAAAACCGTAAAACCAACCCATCATGTTGATGAAGTAAAAACTTCTTGTCAAGCTTTCTAAAATTTATATTTATGCAGTTAAACTAAGGTGACCATACGTCCTCGAAATTCGAGGACAGTCCCCAAATATAGATTTTTTTTTTCATTTTGTCCTCAAAAATACTTTGTCCCCAAATGTTCCCAAATTTAAAGATTTGTACTTTTTTCCCTGAAAGTTTCCGTTTAGTTTAGTTTTTCAGAAAAAACTGAAGAAATAAGAAATATAAACCAACTAAAAACGCCATTTACTCAGAGAAACAATGAAATTCGATCTCTGAAAACGTTTGTTGTCATTGTGTGTGTAGCGGGTACACCCTCCAAAAAAAGTATTCGAGCAAGAGATAAATTTCCTACGTTGGTTTCGTAAATTAAAAAATAATTTATCATAGAATATGAATTAGGCTATGTATAAATATGAATTTCAATATTTCTGTCCGGTTGTGCGTTTTTCAAAAACTCAATTATTATTCGCAAGTCTAAAATAGGAAATTTCTCTCTTGGTCGAATACTTTTTTTGGAGGGTGTACAGACATTCAATAAAGTATCCGACTATGAGCCAAATTTCCCCTTTCAGTTTTGTTAATGATTAATCACTTTTCATGAAGAACTATGCTTTAAATACGAAATTGACGTACGAAAATTTTCTTGCCCTCTAAAACTTTTTTTGGAGGGTGTACATGGTAATATGTTATGTCCTCGAATAAGTCCTCGAAAATATTTTCTAGTGTCCCCAAGTTTTGTTTAGATTCAAGGACAATGCTTGATTTGTCCCCAAATTACCGTTTAGAAATATGGTCGCCTTAAGTTAAACTAATCTTGACCGAATTTGATACTTAAAAATGAACTCTAATAGCTATTTACGAGCAAACTCGTATATCAATTGTGTATTCTTATGTATATACATAAAACAAAGTCGGGTTTGTTCCAACACTTATAACTCAAGAATGGCTGAACCGATTTTAATGATCTTTGATTCGTTAGATTCGTCTTCGCCCCGAATAGGAGAATAACTATTAAAATTTTAGAAATTCCAATTAGAATTTTTTTTATTTTATGCAATTTTTTGAAGTTTTCCCTCAGCTAATTCCTAATAACAGCGGTAATTACGTTTGCAGAAAAACGGCATTTACATCATCGGATAGAGGAGAAAATTTTCTTTTAAAAACAATTCTTTCTGAATATGTAGCATAATTTGCAGGTTTTTAGGAATTTTTTTACTAAAAATGAGTTTGGTGTATCTTTTACGGCAGTTAAACCTCGATATCATAAATTTAAAAACGTGTGAAATTTGTATACTCTGCAACACTAAAGTCCTATTCGCAATTCACCCATTCGTGCCTGGATATTTTTGCGACTTTCTTCGATTTTTGCTAACACCAGCAGTAATTGATAAATTTCTGATGTCAACTTTTTGAACAAGGGACGATTTCATTTAAAATCAATATGTATAAAAATTGAAATGTCAACATCCTACTTGGCCATATTAAAATATTTTGTGGAATTGAGGTTCAATACTCGCGAATAAAGGCTAGGAAAAATAAATAACGTTTTCGACTGATAGCGGAAATGCCGTCCCAAAAAAGGGAAGCTAGGCATAAATGGGTTAAAGCGATTCTAAATAGCTCCTCGAGATTACATAGCTTGATGTTTTATACGAGACAGAACCATGGAGGATTTGCAAAGTATCGCTATATTGGATACATGGAAATTAAAATTGGTACAGCTTGGATATTAAATAGTTCTAACACTTTTTAAATAGTTAAAAATTAATGTGGAAAATGAAAATAAATATTTATCAGAATCATGACATTTCCTAGCGAATACTCAAAAACACAATGGCTATTTTCAAATGACTTCATTTGTGGCAGACGTTACTGAAGAACATGGATATAATCAGACATTTAAGGTAGTCTATGAAGAGAATAAATGCTTATTTTTTGGTTGATTCCTACTTTAACACCCCCCCCAATCGCCACTTTGGCGAGCTTCGCAGTCATGAGTCTCTAGGAGTTATGCACAAGTTTTAACGAAAGTGAACAAATTAGCGATAAACACACAATTTAAGGGATTTGAAGACACTTAATTTTTAAAACTACATTAATTGGCAACCTAAAAGTGTAATAATCTCTATATATAAAGGAAGATGTCCTGACTGACTGATGATCATCGTCCAGCCAAATCTACCGCAGATATAGACATGAAATTTTAGGAGCTCATAGCTTTTGTGCCCAAGGCGTCATTTAAAAAGCGATTTTTGAAAATTCGAACCCAGACAGCGGTGGCGACCTAAAACGTTCTTTTCACGTTTCCCTTCATATCTCAGGGGGTAAAGAGATAGCCGTGAAATTCGTGCTTTAAAATATAACTAACAGAAATACCTAAAAGTCATTTTCAGGATTTTTTAGAATTCGCACCCAAACGAACGAAAAGGGCCAAAACGTTCTTTTCACATTTCCCTTCATATCTCAGAGGAAAAAAAGAGACAGCCATAAAATTCTTGCTTTAAAATGCAACTAACAGCAATACCTAAAAATCATTTTCAGAGTTTTTTAAAACTCGTACCCAAAAGGGGGTAAGGGTCCAAAACGCTCTTTTCACATTTCCCTTCATATATCAGAGGAAAAAAGAGGTAACCGTAAAATTCCGGCTTAAAAGTATTGTTAACACAAATGTTTAAAATTCATTTTCAGGGTTCTTTAGAATGCGCATCAAAACGGGGATAAGGAGCCAAAACGTTATTTTCGAATCTCAAAGGGAACTGGAGATAGCCATAAAACTCTTGCTTTAGAATGTAGCAAACACGAATGCCTAACAATAATTTTCAGGGTGTTTTAGAATTCGCACCGAAACAGGTGTAAGGGGCCGAAACTTTTTTTGGCGTTATTTTCACCTTTCCATTGATGTATCAGAGGAAGACGAGATAGCTTAAAATTCTTGCTTAAAAATATAGTGAACACAAAAGCCTTAAAATCATTTCCAGGATTTTCTAGAATTCACATCAAAATGGGGATAAGGGTCTAAACGTTGTTTCCAAATTTGCCATCATATCTAAAAGGGAAATAGATAGCCATAAAATTCTTGCTTTAAAATACAGCGCACACGAATGCATAACAGTCATTTTCAGAGTTTTTTTAAATTCGTGTCCAAACTGGTGTGAGGGGCCAGAAAGCTACTTTCATATTTGTCTACATACATCGAAGGGAAATGAACATAGCCATAAAAATCTTGACCTTAATAAAGGATAGTTTTAAAAATAATTTTAAAGGATAATTTTAAAAATCGACCTTAATAAAGGATAGTTGACAAAAAAGGTGTTTTTCACGTATTTTTTTAGCTCTTGAGTGCTGTTAATTCCAGACAAAGGTTTTTGTCTACCTGGTGAAAGGGGTAATCATATTTCAAGGGTTGCCAGATTAAATGTCTCAAAGGTTTGCCATTTTTGGTGATTTATCGCGAAGTTTGGCATAAAAGAAATGAGTCCTCGAAACGAAATGTTCCATCTTTGTCGAGTGCTCCACCAGTAGCCGAGCGCTTAGGATGCTGAACTGGGAGACGGAAGGTGCCTGGTTCAAAACAAAATCGTGTCCGCCGACCTAACCGTTTGGAGTTTCCGTGCCTTCCTCCGAAACTTAGCATAATTACGGGTTAGCACCCCTTAGAAAGACTCCCATGCTGGGGTACCTCACCCCCCGGCCTAGAGTCAACGTTTAGCTAATTGGCCATAATCCCACAACACAACCATCTTTGTCGAGAAATTGCCTAACCCTACTGTTTATTTATTTGGAATATTGGTGTCTATATTCGTGTAAATAAAGGTGAAGTATAATTAAAATATTTCTGGCGGGGATTTTAAAACAGTTTTAATAGACAATTTTAACGTAGATTTCAATTTTGAAGAACAAGACAAATACGCGGGGAATATTATGCATATTCCAAACAGTATTTTAAAAAAAATCAAGTATGGTTAGAATATGGCTGACGAATACTGTAAAACAGATTTTGTAGCGCTTAAATATATAACCAAAGTATGTTTAATAAATATTTATTTTCCATTTGTAATTGTTGGTTTATCAATATTCATTCCGGGCGAAGAACGGGTGCTTCAGCTAGTTTATAATAAATTAATAGAAGTATTTCATTCATTTATAAATATTCATTTAAACCAGAAGTATGAAAGGAACATCATGCTGAAATATTGCACTTAATTCAAAATTTAACCCTTGGAATAGTATTTGCATTTTTCAGAAGACATTGCTTTTTACATTGGATCATTTTGTGATAATTTTTCATGAAACTTTGTACACCTTCTAAAAAAAGTATTAGAGTGCAAGAAAATTTTCGTACGTCAATTTCAAGCATGGTTCTTCATGAAAAGGGATTAATCATTAACAAAACTGAAATGGGAAATTTGGCTCATATTCGGATATTTTATTGAATGTCTGTACACGCTCTACACACAATGACAACAAACGCTTTCAGAGATCGAATTTCATTGTTTCTCTGAGTAAATGTCGTTTTTAGTTGGTTTATTTTTCTTCAGTTTTTTCTGAAAGAAATAAACTTAAAGGAAATTTTCAGGGAAAAAAAGTACAAATCTTTAAATTTGGGGACATTTGGGGACAAAATGAAAAAAGATCTACATTTGGGGACTGTCCTCGAATTTCGAGGACGTATGGTCACCTTAACCGGGACCGTCGTTATTAACAACCGGGCCTGCTTCTTCGTTGCCAGCGGAAGAAATGAGTGAAACATTGAGGCCTAATATTTACATTTGCGCTGTTCGATTGTATGCGATTTGGTATTATAAACGTTAATTTATTTTATAATTAAAAAACAATTTTGTTATAGTTTTGTCATAATGATTTAATGACAAGGTGTTTTAGATGTAGGTAATAATTTTTTGAAGATTGCGCTTTTTTTTATGGAAATAAATCAAAGAATTCAATCATAGAATTCGAACTTTAAGTTCTGAATGTAAAGGTAAGTGTACACTTGTATTTAGAAATTCTACAAATTTATAGGATATAAAGCATGTTTTGTGAATTAATATTCATGTGTTATTTATAAATTGTTTTAATCTGAAATCGTTTAACTTGGGTAGTTTATTATTCTAGTAAATAAGCGTGCGTTGTAATACTAGTTAGACATTCTTATCTGTTTAAATCTTTCAGTTGAAAATGTCATTTATCATTTATTATAAATGCAACTAAATGTGTGATATTGGTGTCAGTGCAGAAGTATTGTAAAATATGTTATTAATTTTTGCACATGTTTATGCAGAAACTTAAATTCATTGAAGTTAATATTTTGTATAAGCGTTCATCATACTAAAATTCAAAGTTCCATTTAGATAATGGTTATAATAAAAAGTAATTAATTCAGGGATCGTTTGTTTTTAGTTTACTACAGTGTTTAGCGCAACTTGTATCGCAAGTTAATAACTTAACGCAAGTTAATAACTTTAAAAAAAGGTGTTGGAATATTAGTGGCATTTCCTAGTATGGTTTTCTAAAATATATTATTTTTCTTTGGAGAAGAAAAAGTATATGGAACTAACACTGAAAATTATAAATCATTTTCATTTCGGATGGTAAAATTTTCGATAAATAAACTCATTTGAACTAACCAAAATGAAAATAGTTAACAAATGTGTTTGATCACACACTGTTACGTGATTCTTAATCCTTTTGATATATTTTATCTCCCCTTTAAGTTCGTACTACTATTTATGGGACACCCTTTATTGTATAATTTATTCTAAATGTTTCTCGTTAAAATTAATTTACACTATTTTTCATGTAAATACCAAGGACTTGCAGTGCACAGGTTGTACTTATAATTACAGCAAACATTCTTCTGATACCTACGCCTTACTAAAGATTAAAAATTGAATAGTATATCAGTACTTAAATTTTGTATACGTGAATTGTAAATATCAAATATTTTAAATTCTATTTCAGCTCCTCGTCATATATTTTGTTAATATATTAACCGAACAATATTTAATAAATGAAAATTTAATAACTACTAGTTAAATTTATTTTAAAAGTAATAATGGTTGTAACTGCTTTGAAAATGTGAAACTTAAACATTCAGTATAAAGAAATGCATAAAAATGTCTGTATCATTTGTGTATTCGTTTACTTTAATGTATACTAAAAGTCAGCTTAATTTTTTCATGTATATTAAAATTCAAGCTAAAATAATGAATCATGAGAGTGAGCAGTACTTTGTTTTTCCTTCAAATTACATGCATCTATTTACTTTAATGTCCGCGTGTATCATAGTAAAGAAACTGTTAATGAGTTCGTACTTGAATTAGTAACACAATCTCTACTTAAAACTACATTTAATAACGTTTCAAAGCATCGGAAAGCTTAAAAATTGCTTGATGTATACGGGAAGACGCGAGCATCCGTAGGCCTCTTTGGATGACTCATCGAAATACACGCGCAGGCCCGTTACTAATAGCGAAGGCCCCGCCTTAACTTAAACTCATTTTGTCCCCAAAAATACTTTGTCTCCAAATTTAAAAATTTGTACTTTTTTTGGGAATAATTCCGTAAACGGGGGCAGATTAAGTTGGCAACATTTTTTTGTCTTTAATGTCTATATATAAGAAAACATAAATCCAAAACTACAGTAGACTTATCTAAACATCTTATTAAAACATTCCTACACATATTTCAAATGCAATATAAAGCAAATTGAACGTAATCAAAACACTACCTCTGCACTGCCCCCCGCTTACGGAATTTATCCCCTTTTTTTCCCTGAACTTTTCAATTTAGTTTATTTCTTTCAGAAAAAAACTGAAGAAAAATAAACCGACTAAAATCGCTATCTACTCAGAGAAACAATGAAATTCGATTTCTGAAAACTGTTGTCATTGTGTGTGTAGCGTGTACAGACATTCAATAAAGTATCCGACTATGAGCCAAATTTATAATTTCAGATTTGTCAGTGATTAATCACTTTACATGAAGAACCATGCTTTAAATATGAAATTGACGTACGAAAATTTTCTTGCACTCGAATACTTTTTTTAGAGGGTGTACAAAGTTTCATAATAAAATTCTCACAAAATGATCCAATGTAAATGTCATCTGAAAAATACAAATAATATTCCAAGAGTTAAAATTTGAATAGATTGCAATATTGCAACATGATGTTCCTTTCATATTTCTGGTTTAAATAAATATTTATAAATGAATGAAATGCCTCCATTAATTTATTAGAAATAAGAATACACAATTGATATAAAGAGCTATTAGAGTTCATTTTAAAGTTGTAACAGATCTTCCCCTCCTGCAGAGGGCGCCGCCTATAGCGGCGATTAATTTGTAATTGTAACTACGCACTTAGCGTGGCAGGTTCCTTTGGACTGAACGGACGGACGGAGGCCGCGAGCCTTACAAATGTTAAACGGAAGGCTAAGGCCTAATATTGGAAATCATTTTGTGTAAATATGTAAATATATATATATGTGTCATGTACTTAGAAGCAAATAAATATCCTAGAAGTTTAAAGGACCGGAATTAAATTCTCCACTGGACCACCGCATCCTCTCCGTTATATGGTGCGACTCGTCCGGGAAAAATTGGTTTAAGCCACCACAAGGTCTAGGATACATCTATCGGAATACCTCTACCTGAAAGGTAAGGTCTCTTAATATTGCTCATTTGAAATTTGGAATATGGATAATCTCGCTAAAATTATCGAAAAGCGAAGCTTTACTCGAAGCAGCGTTACTAAACTGGTAAAAAGAGTCCAGGCAGCTGACGATCAAAATGAAACTCATGAATCCTTATTAGAAATACTGGAATTATTAGAAACCAAGGAAAAGGCTTTAAAAAATTTTGATTCGGAAGTCGAAAAGCTAATTACGGACCCTGAAAAGTTCAAAACCGAAATTAAGGCATCGGAAGAATACGAAGATAAAATTATCGCTGCTAAAAGTAAATTGAAAAATAAAATTAAGGAACAAGATAAAGAAACTACGCAAAGAACCCACACAAGCCATAACACATCCAATGTTTCAGAAAATACCTTTACTGCCATGAAGCTTCCCCTCCTCGAGATTCCGCGTTTTTCAGGTGATTCCAATTTCACTGAATTCCTTAACTGTTTCAACTGCGCAATAGGTGAAAATGATTCTCTCACTAAAATTGAAAAATTTCAATACTTAAAGTCCCTCCTTTCTCCCCCTGCTTATAATGTTGTCGCTGGATTTGAATTAAACGAGAAAAATTATGATTCATGCCATGAACTTTTAAAACAGCGTTATGGACGTACTGATTTTATTATTAATTCCTATATGACAAAACTACTAAATTTGGAACCAGTGAGAAATTCTTCGTACGTAAAAGGCTTGCGTAAACTGTACGATGAAATAGAGGTAAACATAAGAAACTTACGCGCGTTAAATGTTACCGAGGGATCATACGGTCATTTATTAAACCCCTTACTTTTAAAATTACTCCCTCCAGATTTAGTCTTGGAATTCCACAGAAATAGAGATAAGGACGTGAATTGTGAGGTTTCGGAAATAATGAAATTTTTGAGAAATGAAGTTGAATCGAGAGAAAATTGCGAAGCTGTAATGAGCTCCCACAAAGGTAACGAAACTAAACGTAACACTTTTCCAAATTTTCAAGGCGGATTCGGACAAACCTTTCAAAGAAATTATTCAAAGCCTAAAAATGTACCGACCGCTGCAACATTACATACACAGGTAAAAAATAATTGTATATTTTGTGATTCTGTAAATTCTCATGATTCTGCAAATTGCAAAAAATTAGATGTTGAACAAAAAATAAGTAAACTTAAATCAGACGGTAGGTGCTGGTTGTGTTTTAAAAGAAAACACGTAAGCAGGTCCTGTGTATCAGGTATTATTTGTAAATTCTGTTCCTCTAGGTACCACCATGAGTCCGTTTGCAGGAAAAAATATAATCCTGTAAATTCTATAATCAGAAATACTGATAAGCAAACTGAAAACGGAAGTGATATGGATAAGTTAACCCCTAAAATAAATGAAGAAAATATCTCGGTATCACACAATAATATCTGTTGTAAAAATAAGCCCTTTTTACAAACTTGTTCTGTATTTGCTTGCTCGAAAGAAAAAACGGTCATTACTAACGCCATATTAGATAATGCGTCGCACAGGAGTTTTATTAGCGCAACGTTAGTTAAACAGTTGAATCTCAAACCTATACGTTTTGAAGAGCTAGCAATTTATTCTTTCGGTCAAACTTCAGCTTGTAGAAAACATTACCCGGTCGTTTGTGTGAAAATTTATGACAGATTTAACATGTCTAATTCCCCCCTCTCCATGGAAGCGTTAGTGGTAGAGTGCATATCTCATTTGGCCTTGAACTCCCCGGATTCCGCAACTTTGGAAGACATAAAGCGCAAGGGCTACATACTGGCTGATACATTTGAAAACAATCATGCTGATTTATTAATTGGAAGTGGAGACTTCTGGCAAATTGTTTATAACGAGAGAGTCAAACTTAATGATCACATGTGGTTAATAAATTCGCGCTTCGGCTGGCTAATAGCGGGAACTGATAAGATAAACAGTGTTGGGTCTGGTCAGGATAATTGTTTATTAACTTTAAACTCGTGCTGTATTTTATTTGACCTAAATAATTTTTGGGAAATTGAGGAGTTTCCGAATGAAATAAAAAACCTTTCTGAAAGGGACGAACAGATAATTAGAGATTTCGAGAATTCATTAAAATTTAATGGAGAGCGTTATGTTTGTAAATTAATGTGGAAGGACAACATCGGACCCCCTTCAGATTTAGACTCTAATTATGAGGTTGCAAGAAGGCGTTTTAACTCATTAAAAAATAAACTAAGTAAAAATCCAGAAATTTCTGACGAATATAAACAGATTGTTTCTGATCAATTGGAATGCAATATTGTAGAGAAATGTGTTGATGAGGATATAAATTCAGGCTATTATATGCCTCACAGAGCTGTTATTAGAGATGATAAAGAGACAACACGCGTTCGTATTGTGTACGACTGTAGCAGTAAGGAGAATGAAAATAAAAAGTCCTTAAATGATTCACTTGAATCTGGAGTTAATCTTTATCCAAATTTATTGGATATAATCCTTAAATTTCGGGAAAATCAAGTTGCGTTTTGTGGAGACCTTGAAAAGGCCTTCCTTATGATAGAAATTGCGGAGGAGGACAGAAAATATTTGAAATTTTTGTGGTACTCGGACGAAAAATTTGATTTAACAGAAACGCTTCAATTAAACCGTCTACCGTTTGGGTTGACGTCTTCGCCGTTTGTACTGGCTTGCGTTTTGAAATTTCATATAAGGAAATTTAAATTTGACTATCCAAATTGTTACGAAATGTTAAACTCACTCTATGTCGATGATCTGTATTATGGGGCCAAAACCGCCCAGGAAGCCTATCACTTAACCTCTTCAGCAATAGAAATATTGCGGGCTGCAGGATTTAATTTAAGAAAATTAAAAACTAACTGCGTGGAATTAAAAGAACTTTGGCGCGGAAACGGATACGAGGAAAACACAGATTTTGGACAAGGGACAGGATTTTTGGGATTGAAGTGGGATTCAATTGAAGATAAGATTATGTTAGATTTAGGAGACATTAGGGATTCTTTGGAATCTGGAATCACCAAGCGGCATGTACTGAGAATAATCTCGAAAATATTCGATCCTTGCGGATTAATTAGTCCATTTGTGATTAGAGTCAAAATACTTATGCAAGAAATATGGCTCGCAGGACTAACATGGGATGAAATTCTACCAGAGAACTTGCAAAAAATATGGAAAAATTGGTGTAAAGAAATTCCGGATCTATACAGTTTAAGTATCGACCGTAAACTATTTTCAGTTACAAATGTAAGCGAAGTATCTCTTCACGTGTTTACGGACGCCAGTACCAAAGCGTACGGATCAGTGGTGTACTTAAGATACTCGACGAGCGAAGGAAAAATTAAAACTTCCTTTGTGATAGCTAAAAGTAAGGTCGCTCCACTGAAAACTTTGACACTACCACGGTTGGAACTAATGGGTGCCGTACTCGGAGCTCGTTTAGGGAAATATGTTCAGAACATTTTCCCCTCCTTTACCCAACAAATAAATTTTTGGACTGACTCGACAATTGTTCTCCACTGGGTAAAGGGTCCATCAAAACTGTGGAAGCCTTTCGTGTCCAACCGAGTTTCTCAGGTGCAGTCCTTTTCTCGTCCAGAGTGCTGGAACCATTGCAGTAGCTCAGATAATCCTGCTGACCTTACCACTAGAGGAGAATCAGCGAAAAAGACCGTTTCTAGTACCTTGTGGTGGTCGGGCCCTGATTGGCTGTCCCAACCGACTCACTTGTGGCCTGCTCAAAACTTTAAGAACCAGTCAATGAATCAAGATGACCAGGTGATTGCTAAAGAACGTCGAGCAGTAGCAGTGAACTCAGTCACTATCGACAGTGCTGACAACTCAATTTTTAAGTGCCTTAACATCGAGAATTTCAGTAATCTCAACAAACTGTTACGAGTCACAGCGTGGGTAAAAAGGTTTGCCCACAACGCCAAAAGGGGTTCTCAAAAACTGAGTGGCCCCGTCTCTGCTTCAGAACTCCAGGAGGCCCTCTACTCTTGGATCAAGGCTGTTCAGCACCACCATTATGGAAGCGAAATAAACCAGCTACTTTCCCAGGGACACATAAACAAAACTTCCCGAATTTTCAATCTGAATTGTAAATTGAATAATAATAATTTCTTATCTTTACAGGGACGCCTGCATTTTTTTAGCGGTGATGAAGAAGAAAAACATCCCTTACTGCTCCCACCCAACGATAAATTAGTTGAAATGATCATACTCGATGCCCACATTAAAATGGGTCAGTTAGGTGTTGATGCAACACTTACCCATTTAAGGAAGCAGTTTTGGATTATAAAGGGGAGGCAGTTCGTAAAAAAGGTTTTAAAACAGTGTATGATTTGCAGACGATTTACAGCTAAGGCTGGAACTCAAGTGGTTGCTCCCCTTCCTCCTGACAGAATCCAAGAACATCCTCCTTTTGACATTTCCGGTGTGGACTTCGCCGGACCCTTTTTTACTAATGACTCTAAATTTAAATCTTATTTACTGATTTTTACTTGTACTGTGACCAGAGCTATTCATTTAGAGCTAGTAGTTGATATGAGCACAGAGTCTTTTTTGTTAGGATTTAGAAAATTTATTTCTCGTAGAGGTTTATGCTCAGTTTTGTATTCTGATAATGCTAAGAGTTTTAAAAGAGCAAATTGTGAATTGAAAAAATTATGGAAGCAAATCGACAATCCTGATGTAAAAACCATGTTTGCCTCAAAGGGCATTCAATGGAAGTTTATAGTTGAAAGAAGTCCATGGTGGGGAGGGTTCTGGGAAAGACAGATACGCACGGTCAAAACTTGCCTAAAGAAAATTATTGGTAAATCTTCTCTCTCATTTAAAGAATTGGAAACCATATTAACAGAAATTGAAGCCATAATTAACAGTAGACCGATAACGTATCTGTACAATGAAACCTCAGAACCTTCTCCACTCACTCCTTCTCATTTTCTTGTTGGCAAACGGTTAATGTCTTTACCCGTTTCTAAACAAAACCCTGACGAATTAACTGTAAATAGAAATTCTTTGGTAAAACGATATAAGTATCAGCAAACCCTTCTAAACCATTTTTGGAATCGGTGGAGGAAAGAATATTTACTAAACTTAAGGTCTGCTTATATATTTCCTCAACCAGGTAAGACTTCTTCATTCAAGGTAAACGATGTTGTTTTGCTTAACGATGAGCGCTACCCCCGTAACATGTGGGTAATGGGAAGAGTCATTGAGCTCTATCCAGGTAGAGATGGAAATGTTCGCTCTCTTCTTCTCAGGACCCCTAAAGGGGACTTACGACGCTCAGTCCAGTTAGTGCATAATTTGGAGATAAATCCATAAGAAATTTAGTTGATGTGATTATCAGTATTTTTAGAATATGTCTTTGTCTTATTTTATGTAGTTAATCTAGTAATGTCTTGTACTTATTATATGTTATTTTTTAAATTTGATGATATAATGTTTGATTTTGAATTGTTGTTTGAATCTTGGTAAGTGAACTCTTACGAGTTCAGGTGGGGAGTGTAACAGATCTTCCCCTCCTGCAGAGGGCGCCGCCTATAGCGGCGATTAATTTGTAATTGTAACTACGCACTTAGCGTGGCAGGTTCCTTTGGACTGAACGGACGGACGGAGGCCGCGAGCCTTACAAATGTTAAACGGAAGGCTAAGGCCTAATATTGGAAATCATTTTGTGTAAATATGTAAATATATATATATGTGTCATGTACTTAGAAGCAAATAAATATCCTAGAAGTTTAAAGGACCGGAATTAAATTCTCCACTGGACCACCGCATCCTCTCCGTTATAAAAGTATCAGAGTCAGTAAAGATTTAAAGTATTGGTATACATGGTAATATGTTGTGTCCTCAAATATGTCCCCAAAAATATTTTCTAGTGTCCCCAAATTTTTCCTTGGATTCGAGGACAATGCTTGATATGTCCCCAAAATACTGTTTAGAAATATGGTCACATTAAGTTAAACCGGTTTTCACTCATTATTGTGTTTTTATTAACAAAAAATAAGCATTTACATTTTTACTTATTCACATTTGAAATTCTTTGTAAAGAAAATTTTTTAATGTTTTCTTAAGGTTGTAAAGGTATTGCACATTAATTCACGATAGTCTCATAATTTTACATATTTTTGTTCATTTGTAGACATTTTAACGCAATTTAGACTGGATTAGCATTGGAAATTTTTGATTTTTAAATTTAATTACACTTCAAATTTCGCGCTCGATTTGTGTACGCATTTGAAATTTAAAAAGAGAGAGGGACTACGCACAAGGCAGCAACGTGACACAGCTGGTATATGCGTATGGACATCAGCGATACACATTTGTCTCCACGTGTTGGATTTTGTTCGATTTAATCAATAATTGTGTTCGTTAATTTATTAATCATTAATAATTATGTACTTACCGTTGTAATAAACCGCAATGCTACTTACTTGTAATGAATGATGAATTTATGATTCAAATTCAAATGCTCTGTAGTATAACCCTTATTATCCTAACTAATATTATAAATGCGAAAGTGAGTTTGTTTGTTTGTTTGTTTGTTTATGACGCTTTCACGCCTAAACCGCTGAATCGATTAGGATGCATTTTGGTTTAGATATAGAGCGGACCCTGGAGTTGGTTATAGGCTAATTAGAATTTTAGATTTTTAATTACTTTTTTAATTATTAATTAAAAACCGTTTTTACGTTGCCATGCTTGGCGAGTTTCGCCCGTATCAATCAAATGATTCATGTTTTGAGCCAACAAGAATGCAATTGCTTCAATAAAGAAGCGCGTGCGTGCATCTGAAAAACATTAAATTCCACGGAAATTATGCCAGTTTTATGCCAAATCTATCTATCAATAATAATAAAAATGAATGTTCTCCAGACAAATCTACAGAAAGCAGAGCTTTGAAAATTTGAGCATAGAAACCCATGACTGTGCACCTGAGGCTCAGAATGTTGAAATATTAAATACTTTTCTAATTATTAATTAAAAACCGTTTTATCGCCCGCACAAAATGATTTATGCTTTTGAAATAAAGCTGAAATTCTATTTTCAGATAAACATGCATTTGAAAAACATGAAATGGTATGGAAATTATGTTGATTTTACGCCAAATTAAAAAGCATAGAAAGAAAAGTCCAAATGTGTTTCTTAAACTTCATAAATTTCCAAATCCTACCAATAATATAAAAACTCGGCTGTTCAAGCCTCGTCAGGGGGAGATCCCCCTGAACCCCTCTAATTTTTTAGTTTTATTATTGCCATATTAAAACAATATTAATTAACTTGTCATTTTATCGCTCATCTTTCGCGTATTTCGCCTGGTAACCCTATGTTGAAATTTTTATGAGTGTAACCTATTTATAGAAAAATACATGTGGAGCCTATTCTACAGCTTACGAAATATTGTAACAGTAGATTAAAGCTGTTGTGAACTAATAATATTTGAATTTATGTAAAAAATACATGTGGAGCATATTCTACAGCTTACGAAATAGTGTAACAATATCGAGACTAAAGATTGTTTTAATCTCGATGTTAAAGCTGTTGTGAACTAATAGTATTTAAATACATGTAAAATTATGTCGCTTTATTATGTCGCATTTTTGGGACACATTTTTCAATAAGGGTATTGAGAGATAAAATGACATAGTCATTAAAAAATGTGTACGTTTGTGTGTTTAGATGTTTTTGACTGAATCACACACAAATTGCTGAACGGATTTGGAAAAATTCGTAATGAAGATAGCTTATGCCCTGGATTAACATACAGGCAACCTTTCAAGCATATAGCATAAATAATTCTTTTACAAAAACATTCAAAATAATTCTAACGTATTGCGCTCTATGGAATTATAGCTACTAAACCGAATTTAAAACTTAGTTACACTATTCCTGAGTATTATTGTTTGTTTGTTTGTGGATTAAGACCGATTGACTGCACTAGGGTCCTAGGCCTATATGGGTTATTCCTCTGTGTGGAACTTTCTAAGGGATCCTAGCCCGTATTTACGCGAGGTTTTGGAGAAAACCGCGAAAATCTGCGAGCGGCTAGATCGACAGGCTCGACCAGGGGTTGAACCTGGCACTTCCAGCCTTCCAGTTTTGAGAGTAGAACTTCTTAGACACTGGTGGGACCCTGAGTGTTGTAGGCTACCTTTTATGCATATATCACAAATAGTTCTTTTACAGGGATACTCATAAGAATTACATTACACTCTGTGTGTATCTCTGTAAGTACTGAACCGATTCCAAAACTTTTTTCACTTTTAGTAAGCTACACTATTCTTGAGTACACTGTATTAAATATCTGTACACTGTATTAAATATCTATATTTTACAACACACTGTGCTGTATCTAATTTACAACACGTGCAGTATAAAGAAATTCAAGCACACCGTGCTTGATTTTTTAAATTCATGATGGCACTTCTGGCAATCATGTGACATTCATAGCGAATCAAAATAACGTGTGCCATTATCAGTGAACTAAGCTAGGATTCTTGGCAGAATATTTGATCTTGGTCACGAAGTCATGGTTTGATGTTCTGTTAAATCTGAAGACAGGCGTTTAGCAATTTTATCGTCGTTTGTTGGTAAAATAAATGTTTGGAATTGGAAAATGTTTCGTGTTATGCATGGAAAGGAATGAAATATTTTATTGTGTGAAAAAAATATGTGTGTTTTTATTAGAAATATGGTGCGGGTATTTGAATATAAAACTAAATAAAGGAAAGCATGTTGGTTTTTACGTTATAAGCCGGTGGATATTAGGAACAGGAGAGCGTTAGTGACATTTCTGGGCAGTTAATTACAAAAAATTAAAGGTAAGTGATTTTTTTAATGAATCTTTGCGATGTTCAATGTTTTTAATGTGAATTTTGAATTGATATTTTTATGTTTTGGTTTAGTGCTATTACATGCTATTTTGATCATACTGACTTTATATCCACGAATATTTTTAGGAGTTGAAAACGGGCTAGTGTTTGCCCAGTTTACATTAGCTGTACAACTAGGTTGCTTAATCCCCTTAGTATTTTTAGGTTAAAAACGGTCCACTGTTTGTTCATTTTAAATTACTTGTTGCTGAATTTTCAGACGTTTTTTAGGTTTAATATGGACCGGTGTATTTTGTTGTTTTGATGTGCTTCTGTTAATGGAATTTATGTGCAATTTTAATGCGTTAAAATTCTTTGACTTTGCTTTGCAGATCGTGCAAACTGGTTGGCGACAGTCGCTGGGGCTTAGCAACTGACAAGCTCCAGCGACTGTCGCCGTGTTTACATGGGGCTCGCACGGTCGATTTTACTATTTATAGTATTGAATTTTAACATTACAATAGGGTCTGACTATAACATTTTGTGGGCCAATTTTTTTTTTGTGCCCCTATAAATCTCTAAATTAAATTTATTGGCCTATTTCTGCATGTGTGCCCCGGGCACATGTCCCAAGTGCCCGTGCGATAATCAGGGCCTGCATTACAACCCTTATATTGAAGGTGTAGAAATTTCTATTTAATTTAAAAGAGGATATTAATCAAACCATGAAAAAGACAACTACATTTAATTTAATATTAGCACAATTCTTAAACTTTATCAAACTTAATTTCTGAACTTAGAGAGCTTTTTTTTTAAAGTTTTATAATTTGAAACTTATTTCTTTAACTGTACTTAAAATTGATATTTAATTAGATGTACTTAATAATGAATAATAAAAATATTTACTCGATTGAAAAATATACACGGAGTAAATTAATTTGTGGAATGAAATAATAAAAGGTAGACTATTTTAAAACTCTTGAAGTATCGATGACTGGATTCTGTTTTTTGGATGATTTTTCTGTATAGTGCCATGTATTTTTAGAAACTGTTAAATGTTTCATATACACAAATTATATTTTGAATTATATTTAAAATTATTTACTCTTATTTTTAAATATTGATTATCACAAGTAATTTATTGTTCTTCAAAAAATTGTTGAGCATGTGAAAATTTTCATCATTTTGTGCATTTATTCTAAAATGCTAAAAATTTTATGCTAAATTTCAGGGATCATTCTTAAATTTTTATTACAGTACTTTCTTTTCGGGGGAGGGGGTGGATTCACAATTTTTATTTAAATTACTAAAATATATTTTTGTACAAACAAAATTTTTTTATCTTAATTATGGGAAAAGGGGTTAAATTAAATACAGACTTTCTTTAATGAAAACATTTTTTAAACTATGTTAAGATGTTTTTCATGCAGTTTAACGCTATGCAGGACCTGACTAAAACATTTCTGTGTATAGGGCATTTTTCAAGTTTTGTGCACCTATACATATTTTGTGTCTTTGTATAATTAGTCTAAACTCAATTTTTGGCTTCTATCTGCATGTAATGCCCAGGGTACGGGCCCAAAGTGCTCATACAATAATCAGAGATTGGCTGCATATTAACTCTGTTTCAGTTGAGGCTGTTTTGACTTCTTCTCATGAGGAAGTCTTAAGAAATTGTGGGTACACTGAAAAGAAAAAAAAATAAACTTGAATAAAATGTTTTCATTCAACATATAGAGATGGGATATTCGTGGATAGTGGGAAAACAGTGAAGTCCTGACGTTTGCGTAAGATGTGTTCCAAGACCAATTGTTAAGTGAAATCTTCGCTTTGTGAGATAGGGTATATATATATATATATATATATATATATATATATATATATATATATATATATATATAGCTAACATCTAATAAAAGTATTATGTTTATGTTTTCATCTTAAGCTATAATAGTTCAATTAAATTTATTTTTCCATTTAAATTTCATGTTTATGTCTATTAATGTTTATTATAAATGTACATAAAACATATATGCTGAAATTTGAATTTTGACTCATATTATACGAGTGTTTCTGAAGTGTTATTAAGTGTTTCATTATACGCCGAGTATACAGGGTACAGTGAAACACTGTCATCCTTAACCTTTTGATATTTTTTAACCATGAAGATGCTGTTTACAAACTCATAAAAATTCATTTAGATGGGGAAAAGAGTAGATTAAAATTGTCCATTAATTTTATTATTGTACATGCAAATTTGTGAACAGGAAAAAAAGTAGTGATTTTTGTTTCATTGTACCCCAACTTCCCCTACTTACCGCTGCGAGTCATTATTTTCTCTCATGATAAAAATTAAAACTAGTTTAAGAACGAAAACTACATATTAAGGTTATGCGTTTAAGGTTGATCAATTAAGGTTTTGCGTTACGAGGCTTGATTCAAATACTAATTGCTTTCAAGCTAGAAATAAATGTAAAAATCCCACTAACTTAAATTTTCCATTTTATTTTAAAATTATTTTAGGAGTTGTTGTTACGTTGCTTTTTTAAAAATTAATTTTTTTTCTATTGTATTTCTTCATATAATGTAATAAATTTATTTTAAAATGCTTCTACTTTATTATTTTTATTGAATTGCTATTTAAATATGTAGTTGTTTTTTAAAATTTAAAAATCTGAATATATTATATATATATATATATATATATATATATATATGCTGATACAGGTATACAAAGAAGGGGTTGCACAATGCAACCAAAAAAAAAAAAACTGGTGCGAGCGACTGAAAATTTCATTTGCTTCCGTAATTTTGAAAATATAAGAACAGTTTGGCGCCACTTAATTTTTGTCAGTTTCACTAAATATTTGGATTCTATATGCATCCCCTGCGCTAATAAATGTATACAAATATAAAAAATTACAGCAGTATCTATAAACCTGTAATTAAAAAAATAATTATTAATGATTAATGTTATAATAAGTTATTAGTCGTATGTGAATACAAAAATCTTTTATATTGTTACTTTTTATGCCAAATAATAACGACTTTTTTGTAACATTTCTATATAATGCAATGAATTGTTAAAACTATACAAAAACTATTATAATTTCATAGGTACGTCAACTCATACGGCCTCCTTTATTACTGCCCAATTTACATATGGCCTCCAATGGTAGAAAGGTTCCGCATCTCTAGAGGCTAGAATTTGTCGGGATGTTCAAGAGAAGAACGACTTCAACTTGCAACCTCCTAAAGCAACCATTCAGAGTCAGGAAGCAGTATTGCTTAAGGGAGCCATAAGCGTAAAGTTTTCAAAATTATTGGGGGGGCCGGGCCCCACAACCACATATATTCACGTCAGTGGAGTAGCCAAGGGGGGGTTATACCCCCCCATGAGGAATTTTTTGCCATACAAAATGTATATTCCTCACTCCCTTATCATACACCAGTACCGTATACATATATGTGAGTTGCAGAAGTCGTACCCCACCCCCTTCCCCATGAAAAAGTTCTGGCTACGCCACTGATTCACGTACATATAACTTACTATTAACTGCCAACTAGTACGGAATAGAATTAACCACTTTTTCTACATGATTTTTCGGCTTAAAATATAGCAAAATTTTTGTGCTGCGCGCTCGAGCTGGTGACTATTTTGAAAAAAATAATTAAAAAATATACTGTTTACAAAAAGTGGTTAATTATATTCCGTAGTAGTTGGCAGCTATGACTTACTATGTATAAGTGTAAATTATTGGAGGCGCCCATAAAGTGGCTCTATGGGTCCATAGAATTCTACACCTATGTAAGGTAAGTATCCATGTTAGTATCTTTCTGCCATGTTATAAGTTAAAAATAGAAGCAAAGAAAAAAATCCAATAGGAAAAAAAAAAACATTTTCGATGAGAAAGTGCATTTTAGACACATCTGAATTTTTCTTCATTACATACTTTACATTGCATAATCTGATTTTAATTAACCAAAGCCTGGCGAGGGCAGCTTATTAGTAACATTGTGTGTTACATGGCGTCACAATGAATACTAAATCATGATTGAAACCAAAAGAAGAAAATTTTTAAAAGTACAAGTAAAGGTTTTTTTTAAACGTTTGTAAATGGCGTAAAATACTTTTTTTATGTCAGTATAAATTAGTTTTCTGTATTTAGTGGTCAATTATTGGGTGGGCTCAGCCCCTATTCACAATTTATTGGGGGGGCTCGAGCCCCACGGGCCCATATAACTCTACGCCTATGAAGGGAGCAGGACAAATTACCACTGGAACTCAAATGTCTCAATTCCAGGTATGAAATTTTGCTCTGAGGCTTGTAAATATGTAAGCCAGCCTATTAATCCCTACCCCTTTTTCTACACCTCTCTGTTTTTTTAAACCTTTAGAATCTGAGAATTAATGCATGTTCATGTACGTTTATTTTAAATGATGAGTTTTTAATAATTTATTGGTTGTTTTACATCAAATAAAATTCATTAAAATGTTTTGGTAAAAGAGGATTTGATTACAGTGATATTTCTGTGGTTTGTAAAATATGTCAATTTGGGACAAGATATGTATAAATAAGAAATAAAGTTTACATTACAGATTTCTTTAAAGAATTAATTTTAAAAGAAAAATTTCTAATTTAATGTTATGCCTCTTACAAACGTGACTTTTTTCTTTAGGAAAGGAGTTTTCGAATTAATTGTGTTCATTTTTTGGCCATGCAACCACTTTCAGAATTTAACATATCAAGTAAACTCTCAGAATTTAACGTATCAAGTAGAATTTAACATATCAAATCATAACATAATAATCAGAAGTTCCATGTCTAATAATGTCATAAGACACTAACAGTTTTTTCTTTCAGAAGTAAAATGTTAAAAGCATGCTTATTAGGGTGTCCCAAGATGCAATGGAAAAATTTTTTTTTCGAAATCGAATACGCATACCCTCTATTTTTTTTCTATTTCATCTCAGTAACATAAATACAAAGTATTATTGCAATACGATAACGGTATCCCGTGCCGACTTTAGGTCAAAGTTGAACGTAAAATCTTGTATGGAGAATACTACGGAAAGATTGTGAAATGCATGACAGCGTAAGATACCATTTTAGTCAAAGCAAATATTTATATTATAGCAAAAGAAGCATATTATAGTAAAAGAAACATGATACATACTTTAATTTCAACGTTTGTTTTTTACAATCCGGATAGATTTTCGTGTGTTCTTGTACACAGCGTAGCAAAAATTGTCTTTGCTCCTCCTAAACCGTTACTAAACCATAAAAGTCCTGCATCATTTTTACCACTTTTTCAGCTGTATCGTTCACTTCTCTAAGCATTGATATTGTTTTTTTAGCATCTAGAAACGTAGCGTTATTATTCCACGAAGAGGGACTCTCATTGAAAAAACTGTCATCAATTTTGAGTCTAGGAAATAATGACGAACACCGATTTTATATCTTCGAATACAGACAGATATAAAATCATCGATGCTTTTTTCTGTGAAAAATAAATTAAAATAACAGGTATCAATTGCGTGATATATATAAATAACTAAATAAAAATTACACAATCAATATATCAGACTCACCATACAATGGAACACGAAGTTTGTCCTTCGATGGAATGTATTTCTTCTCATGGGCCGAGAAATTTTCTCTATGTAGATTTGCCACCATTTTAAATTTTGTTTCTTTGTCCACATCACCATCAAAAAGTGTTAATATTGCTATTTCATCAGTCAAATACTATAAATGCTGGAGAAATTTTAGTAAAGCAGCTTTCGGGATATTTTCATCCACATTTTCGTAAGATTCCAAAGATTTCAAAAAGCACAAACCTTTGTTGGTGCTTTAACTGCCAAAATGTATTGAAGCCATGATTTAACGTACATTGTTACGGTAAACAAGCAGACGTCTAACAATGCTTCCCCATCCTTTGTGTTTAATTTAATCTGAGAACTAAATAACGATAGTTTTAGGGAGTAAATCGCTCGGGCCATCCATCTAGCTTTGAGCATGGCCCCCGGAGGTCTGACTTTTTTTTTTTTTCTGCATCTCCAGCTAAAAATACGATAGAAAGTTCAATCAAGTCCCGATAGTCTTCTCTGGCCATATCAGTTTTAAGTTCAGCCCGGTAAAACAAGCAAATTTTCATGTTCGGATACAGTTAGGAACGATTCCACTGTATCTCTATAGCATTGCATTTTAGCGGTATCGATGTTCTTCCAATTCTCTTTGAACTTTTTATAGAAAAGGGATATCGAGACTTGTTGTCACTTGTTTAATTTTCATTTCAAATACAGCCTCAGTTCGATACATGATGACTGCAAGCGAAAAAATGCATTTTCCTATCAAATTTTTGCTGTAGAAGCGCGCAAGCGCCATTAAAACGACCTGTATTCAAAGCTGTAGTATCACAACAGAGAATTTAGACTTTTTCTTGGAGATTCCAATCTAAGACCGCCTGCCAAATAGCCTGCGCCTGTTCTTTGCCTGCAGAATTTTCCAGTTTTGGCACAGCAATGTGTGTTCTTTGAGTTTATATGAAATAACTATGGGCAAACGTTCTCCTTTAAATTTTAAAGCACTCAAAGCAGGTAATAGTTTGCCGTCCCAATGTAAGGTCACTACATCCAGTACTTCGTTTTGGAAATCAATTTTTATGTTTTCTACGTGTTCCTTCCGTTTTTATGTTTTTTGTGCGTTCCTTCCGTGTTTCTGTTCTGATTCTTTGAATTGAAGACTTACCTATTGGAAATTCGTCAATGTTAAGTCCAAGTGCACCAATAGTAGCTTCAAGAATAAACACAGAATCTCGTATACTTAACTGATACCTGTCTAATGCAGCAACTAACTTTGGAGTAATGAAATCTTTCCTCATTACAGATTTACTTGTCCCAGGTTCTGAGCTTTCTACTGGTGTTGGAAAATCTTCTAAATCCCTATTTTCATTAGAATTCGAAGAGGAATCGTCTTGCAATGATGTCGAAGATATTTGATTCGCCGATTGTCTTCTTTGACAGTTCGAAGTCGTGCCCTTTCCTCTTTTTGGCCAGTTTTTTGTCCACTCCTCCTAAATGACCGGGCCGGCCCGGCTTTCTTTGACGCTGCAAGAACATCCTATCTTCCTCTATTGTCATTAATTTAAGTGCATCAGCATGTGCAATATCGGACAAATTGTCTAAATTACTTAAAATTCTTGTTGTCGCCGCTTGAATACGCCTTGTGATTTTTTTGAATTTATTTGTAAGTCTCTCCAAACTTCATTCATATTTACAAGCTTCCTTACACAATTCGGCAACGATTTTGTAGGTATGGGTGCCTTTTCCCAAAAGATAGTACATTAGCGAATAGCGAGATTTGCACTTTCATTAACAGTTAAATTGTCGAATATTGTAAAACACTTCTCGAATATTGTAAAACAAAATCGAGAGAACTTGCCCATTCGACGGAAGTTTTGAACCTTTTATTTTATGCTTTATGTTCCCTAATAAAAAAATATCCTTTTTTTAGAACTACGTCATTTCACTGCCATGCTCTGTTCGCTGATTAAAAACTATACAAACATTTATTAACAAAACAGATTAGAATAAGCACATTCGCACATTCATACGTAGACGTACGCTGTCCTGTGTAAACTAATACTGATACGTTTCACGAATAGCCCGTTGTCACTATCGAAGCCTTCCAAAGAATGTCTTTTTCCGTTTTGTTTTATTTTTACCATTTGTAGGTGGAGGGCGCTCCGCTACAGACACGCGTCTTCAGCGTTCGCTTGTTTAAGCATACACATGTACTGACTAACGCGTTCAGATGCAAGTCGGCACGGGTTGCCGTTGTTTAAATTACATGAAATTTTGTTTACAATTGTTTTGACATAAAAGGAAAAAAATAAGAGGGTATGCGAAAAAAAATAACGACTTTCATTTTTTTGGGACACCCTAGGCTACATGTGTGTGGGAAAATAGGGGAGTTTTTGGAAATTATTTTCCAAAAATGAACGATTCTGCACCTACACAATATCTCCATTCATGTAGATTACGCTACTTTCATCACTAAATTTTACAAAAGATGATTTTTAGAATGTTATTAGTTTTAAGAAATCATTTCATCCCATTGGCTCACCTTGTATATACAGTGGAACATCAAAAATCCACCAAATATTACAGATGTATTTTCGCAGTTTAATGCCTTTATGTTCAGGAATATCAACATAGTACATATTTTATGCATTCTTTTAAAAAAAGAACCAGCATAACTCCTGATTTTTGCATGACGTTATATATTGTTATTTTGTATTTAATAATGATAAAATTTTCATTGTTTAACATTTTTAAATATTTATTTAGATAAGGATTTTCAAAAATATCGATAAGTGTTTATATTAACAAATTTCAGCTAACCCATTTATGCCTTGTGTCCCTTTTTTGGGGTTGGCATTTTCGCTATCAGTCAAAAACGTTATTAATTTTCCCTAGCCTTTTTTCACGAGTCTTGAACCTCAATTTCACAAAATATTTTAACATGACCTTGTAGGATGTTGACATTTCAATGATTATGCATAATGATTTTAAAAGAAATCATCCCTTGTTCAAGAAAATAAACTGAAAAAATCATCAGTTACTCAATCACAGGACATCAGAAATTTTTCTATTATTGTTGGTATTATCAAAAATCGAAGAAAGGAGCAAAAATATCTAGGGCACAAATGGGTTAATGAAATCAGTTGAAATATTGAAATAGTAGCCAAAAAAGAAAAGAATGGCACTTTTTTGGGATTAATTTATTTGCTGATGATGTGTTTTTGTTTTATCCTAGCCATCTGAAAAATATTTCTTCATTAAGGAAAGTTTGATCAAAGAGAAGACTGAATAAGTTATGTTGTATGTTGTGTAAAATATTGAGATGAAATATAAAAACCTATGTAGCTTTATATACTGTATATGGAAAGTCAATATAATTTCTAATGTTTTACATTTAATTTGTTGTTTTATTCTTTTTTTCAGTTTATTTAAAAGCTAACATTTTATTAAATCAAAAATAATTAAGAACTTTGCCAAATAATACACATAAAAGGGTATTTATCCAGGACAATCACTTTGGTTGGTACAAAAAAGTGTACTTTTCTACAGCATAAAGAAAGTCAACCCCAGTCAGAAAGAATAGCCTTTTACTTGTGCAGATGGCTGACTTTTTGTAACTGAAGAAGAGTGGACTTTTTTGTATTACTCAAAATGATAGACCTCAATTTGTATCTTTTATGAGTTATTTTACAAAGTTTTTAATTACTTTTACCTTTTCACCACCAGACTTTTGTTGAGTGCTTTTGTTATTTTATTAAATTACTTTACTTGTGATTGTTTTGACTATATTAATTTATATTTAATTAAAAAATCTTATCATAAGCAATTTTAATAAATATGACTTTTAATTTGAAACTACCAAAATTATTCTAGATAAATAATTTCAATGTAATTTTTAAAATAACTACCAATTTATATAATGATAAGTTTTATTCATCTATTAAACTATAAATTAAAAGCATTATACTGACTTTTTCAAAGAACACCATGAAAATTTGTTCTGCCATATCTTTATTTATATCTTTACTTTAGAACTTAGAAGCCTGTATTTGTTCCAAGAAAGTAAAATAAAAAATAAATAGCACATTAAATCATTGTATTATGCTCATCCATTATGCTTAATTTACCTTTTCAACAAGTGTTCTTTAAATATTTGGATTTGTGGAAGAAGATATTTATAAGAGAAAGTATGTATAAATGTAGCTGAGTGATATAAAAAAAAAAAAAAAAAAAACAATGAAGCAACTTAACTCTAGAAATACAACGGGCCTGTCTTTTACGGGTATGTATAAAACAACTCCATACAAACAAGTTTTTGAAAAAATCTGTTTGCATGGTCTTAACTTATAATTTGGCCCTATGAATAAGAGGAACCTTTGTCCATTTACAAGTCAAGAATTATTAATCCCCCCCCCATTTCAAGCTTGGATGTAAATTTTAAGTTTTCTTACTTAGTTATTAAAATAAATTAATTTCAAAGCTATGTTCACGAGACTTTACATTTTTGTTAAAAGTATTGCCATATTTAATTATCAAGCTATTACACACTCACAAAAGTTCTTTTTAAAAGTTATAGTCTCCTACAGCTATGCATCACTATAGCATTAACATATTAGACATAGAGGTGACTGTGAGTTTGCAAATATTTTATTTTAATAGCAGATGATCTCAGTTTCAAGAATGAAAATCTCATTCCGAAATTTTCCACTGCCACTTGCAATGCTTTTGGTTAAATTCGCATTTTGTAATTTGACATTAGTGCTGTGCTGTTTCAAAAAGTTTCAACAGCAAAAATATTTATTGCAGATCTTTCTGGCTTTTTAAAGGAGCAAGATTTTTCTACATATTTTAAATGGTTGTGCAAAATTTCTAACTACTTCAGAGTTGGAGAAAAAAATTTTCATTAAAAACAGTGTAAGTTGAGTAATGTGCATATCGGGAGATAGGTGTCAATTTGTTTGAAAATGAATTGTAAATTTGTAGGATAAAAGAAAATTATTTAAAAACCGTGTAAATACGAAACCGTATAAATTGAATACCGGGCATATCGAAGAATAGCCGTAAATTTGTTTGAAATTTAATTGTAAATAGTAGGATCCAATAAATACAATTTAAAATAAAAACCCTCTAAAATAAGTTTTCATTTAAAAACAGTGTAAATTGAATACCGTGCTAATCGAGGGATAAGTGCAAATTTGCTTAAAAATTAATTGTAAATGTGTAGGATTTAACAAAACTGAAAAAAGAAATTCATTCCAAAAACCGTATAAACACGAAACCGTGTAAATTGAGTACTTTGCATATGAAAGGATAGCTGTAAATTTGTTTGAAATATAATGTTAAATTGTATAGGACCCAATAAATAAAATAATAAAAAACTCTAAAAGTTCTCGTTTAAAAACAGTGTAAACTGAGTACCGTGCAAATGGAGGGATGGGAGCAAATTTGTTTGAAAATTAATTGTAAATCGTAAAATAAGGAAAAAAAAATCATTTAAAAAATCATATTGAAACCTTATAAAAGCGAAACCGTGTAAAACTGAGTACCGTGCATATTGAACGATAGTTCTGTAAATTTCTTTAATATGTAATTGTAAATTGTAGAATCCAATAAATAAAATTAAAAAAACCTCTAAAATAAGTTTTCATTTAAAAACAGTGCAAATTGAGTACCGTGCAAATCGAGGGATATGTGTCACTTTGAAAATTAATTGTAAATGTGTAGGATTTTTTTTAAAAATGTAAAACCGTGTAAACGCGAAACCTTGTAAATATGGAAGATAGCTGTAAATTTGTTTGAAATGTAATTATAAATTGTAGGATCCCATAAATAATTTTAAAAAAACTAAAGTTTTCATTTGAATACCGCGTATATTGAGTACCGAGCAAATAGAGGGATATCTGTAAATTTGTTTGAAAAGTAATTGTAAATGTGTACGATGCACACACACAATAAAATATTTAAAAAATGTCATTTAAAAACGTGTAAATTGAGTGCCGTGCTAATCGAGGGACAGGTATAAATTTTTGTTCGAAAAGTAATTATAAATGCATGTGTACAGAAAAATTGCATCAGGCTAAAACTTACACAGAAGTGCAGTACAATTCCATGAAAGTACTTGAAAATTCAAGAACTGTAAAAACACGTTACAGTGCTTGAAAATTCAAGTGCTGTAAAAATACACAACAGTGCTTGAAAAATCAGGCTCTGTAATTTTACAGCATGGTGTTGTAAATTTACATAAGTGCTCGAAAAATGAGGTGCTTTAATTTTACAACACAGTGATGTAAATTCACATAGATGCTTGAAAAGTGAAGTGTTGTGATTTTACAACACAGTGTTGTGAATTTACATTGGTACTTGAAAATGATGTGCTGTAATTTTACAACACAGTGCTGTAAATTTACAGCACATGTGCTGTTGTGCCACCGTACCATCGTGCCAACTATTTACAACACGGTGTTGTAAATTTACAACACGGTGTTGTAAATTTACAACACAGTGCTTGAAAATTCAAAGTGCTTGAAATTTACAGCACATGTGTTGGCGTTATGATTACCAGCACACTGTGCTGCAATTTAGCATGGTTTTTTCTTATAGTGTATTATAGGCTAAAATTCATACATGTAGTGCAAATAGTTCCTTTACAGGAACACTCAAAATAATTCTAATACATTACGCTCTCTGGGTATCTCTGTAACTATAGAACCGATTCTAAAACTTTTTCGCTAAGAAAAAGCTGCACTATTCCTGATTAGCGTAGGCTAAAATTCATGCTATAGCATAAATATTTCTTTCACAAGAATAACAAAAACAGTTAGCAAATACTGTCGTAAATGTATTCGCCAAATGCCTGAAAAAAATCTAAATTTAGTAACTCTGCTTACTCTCTTATTTTAAATGAAGTATACTACCACGCATTATACTTCATATAAAATAAGTAAAAAGCAAATAATATTTAAATGCAGTTTCTTTTGTCGCAAACATATGTGTTATTCACACATGCTTCATTTCTTTTGGGACCTAACTCTAAAGCCGACGCGGACGAAGTCGCGGGTAGCAGCTAGTACTGTATATAATTATTAACACTCTCCCCATCATCAAATTAATTTTATAGCACAATAACTATGTAGCTATCCAAATTAAGCATAGTTTTTTAAATAAATAATCGAGAATTATAGCACCTACTCAGCTAAAAGGCTGCACTTTTTTTGAAAAAACAAATAGATTGTACACAATTTGTACATAAAAGTAGACATTTTTTAATAGATAAAAGTATACACTCATGCAAATTATATGCAGTTTTTATGCATACTAAAAAAAAATCGCAGTTTGAAAGGATTTTCAGAAAAATTGCAAAATCTAGTACGAAAATTTTTAAAAGCCGACGCCTGTAGCTTGAATTGAGTAATCATCTATCGTGTCACCAAGTTTCTTTAGTCGCTATTACATGATGTGCGAACAAAAATTTGGCAGTTTGAAACAATTTTCGGAAAATATCAAAATCTAATGATATTTTTAAACATTCGAAACTATAGTTTAAGTTGAGTGACCACCTATCACGACACCAAATTTTACTGCATTCGCTTCTGTCACTTTTACGTGATGAGCAAATGAAAAAAGCGTTACTGACAGAACGACAGACTAATTTTTTTTTTTTTTTTTTTTTTTTTTACGGTTGTACTGGGGTCCCAAATGCTTACACGGATAGAAATTGCAAAATTCCGTAATACGAAGTAATGTACATGCAAATTCTAACTTTATTTATTTAGATACATAAAAGTTTTCATTCCGAAATTAAAACAACAATCACTTCAAACTTTAGTCACCGCAACTCGAGTTGAATTGAATCTATCTGGTGGTTAGGCATCACCATGGCACAGTGGTTATGTCACTGGAAATGGTAGACGGGCGAAATGTGAAGGTCTCGGGTTCGGGTCCCAACTAAACGTTATGTTGCTCGGGTGCTCAAACTAAACGTTATGTTTTACCTTCTATTGCTAACTGTGCTCGTTCCTATGTCCTTCCTAAAATTCATAAACCTTCTCTTGCCTTTCGCCCCATTGCTTCTAACATTGGTACTGCCATCTTATAACCTTTCACATTTCCTCTCACATCCTCTTTCACCTTTGACTGCTAGTAATACCCACACTGTTAAAAACTCTTATGATTATGTTAATAAAGTTAAACTTTTTTCTCCTACTAATTGTAAAATGCTTTCTCTTGATGTTAAATCTTTATTTACTAATGTTTCTATCCAAGATGCGATTGACTGTATGGAAAAACGTTCACGCGAGTTCCATTATTCTTCTATTGAGCTTAAGGAGCTTATAGCTTTAGTTATAAATTATAGCTTATAGCTTTGTATTAAACAAAATGCTTTCATTTTTAATGGTTCATTCTATAAACAAACCGAGGGTCTTACTATGGGTAATTCTCACCTCTCTTATGTGATATTTATATGCATTATTTTGAACAGAAGCTCTTCAAGGTCTTTAATTTTCTGTGCTGGATCGGATATGTTACTTTCGTTCTAGTGGATTCCAATTGTAATATTTCTAATTTACTTTTGATTGTTAATGCTGTTGATCCGTGCATCCAGTTTACTCTAGAAGAGGAATGCAACAATTCTTTACCTTTTCTGGATGTTCTTGTTTCTAGGAATCCTGATGGTTTCTCTACTTCTGTTTTCTGCAAACGCTTTTCTATCTCTTTACCTCCTCATGCCCTATCTAATCATCCTTATCAGCAAAAACTTTCTGCTTTTTACACTTATGTGTTTCGTGCTATCAAAATTTGCTCCGACTCTTCATCTCTTAATAATGAGATTAATTACTTAAAATCCTTAGCTGTCTCTCGTGGTTTTAGCCCCTCTATTATTGATAAGGCTCTTTCTAAATTTAATATTCCTAATACTTCTTCTACTACTATCAATTTTCACAGTGAGTTAATTGTACTACCTTTCTTTTCACCTTTATGCTACGAAATTTCTAAACTTCTCAAAAATTTCGGTTTCAAAGCATCTCTTCTGACTTTCCTGATTTTTAGATTCAAAACTCACTTTATTTTCATCTGTAGTAGGAAACTGGACAACTTTTTCACAATTCAATATTTTTTCATCAAATCTGACATCTCTTGAACATATAACAGTGTTTGATTCCTGAACCCAAAGACGATAGCTTTCATCTCCATCATATCCAATCAAAAAGGCTTTGATTGCTTTATTATCCATTTTTCTTCTTCTTTGTTTTGGTATATGGGCATAGCACACAGATCCTATAATTCTTAAGTGTTTGATTCTTAGTTTCTTCCTAGTCCACAATTCATAAGGGCTCACATTTTTAACTCATGATTTTCCAGTTCTATTAAGTATATACACTGAGGTGTTAACAAGCTCAGTCCATAATGCTGGAGAAAATTCAATACCAGGATAAGAATTCTTTAATGTTCTGGCCATTTCAACAACAGTTCTATTCTGTCTTTCACTTCCACCATTTTGCTGTGGGGTGTATGGGGCTGTAAATCTTTGAACAATTCCCTTCTTCTTCAGTAACATTTCAACTTCTTTGCTATTAAACTCTCCTCCATTATGACTTATAATCTCTTTGACATTATGACCTAAATTTCCAGTATAGGCTAAAAATTCTTCGAGGGAATTGACAACATCAGACTTTTGCCTAAGAAAGTAGATACAGCAGAACTTACTAAACTGATCTTTAAAAACGACAAAATATTGAAATTTTCTAAAAGATTTATCCAAATGGACCACATACGTCTGCAGAAATTAATTCTCCAGGATAAGAACAATTATCTCTAGATCCAAAACTTAATCTATGAGCTTTCTCAAATATGCATGCTTCACATAACTCTTCTTTAACATTAACCTTTATATTCATTTCATGATTTAAGAGAGATTTTACATGGCGTTTGTCTTGGTGACCCCAGCGTTCATGATAAAGTTGTAACAGTGAATCATCTGATGTGGCTAAGTGCACTTCAATGGATCTTTTGGTGTAATAACTTTCATATTAGCCTTAAAAAGTCCTCTTCCTCCGCTTCGAGTTCCATGTAAAACACAAATGTCATCAATTTTCAGCCAACACTCAGTTGCATTCGATTCAAAACGACTATTGGCATGTCTATCATGAGTGGGCAACACAGAAAATAGATTCTTTCTAAACTCGGGAACATACCACACATCTTTTAAGTATTTTAACTGCTTCTTATTGTTAACTATAGTGACAATCTGAATTGTACCTTTGCCAAGGGCTGGTAGAGCTTTTCCATTTGCTGCAATTATTCCTTGAGGAGACTCAAATTCTTCAAAATCAATAAAGTCCTTGCCATTCATGGTGATATGTCTGGATGCACCATTATCGATAAACAAACAGTCTTGAAGGATCTCTGAAGCAAATGCATCAAGCGACATCAAACTTAAGTTGGTGGCTGTACAAGAAGTTCCTACTTTTCTTGAATCAGAAGTAGGCTTCGGTGGCCTACCATCCACTTGGAACAGTTTTTGACCCAGTGACCTTTTTGATGACGATAATTACAGTTATTTTTAGGCACAAAATGTCTATTTTTCTTATATTTCACTATAAGAGCTTCCTTTTCAGTTGCACTATCTTTTTCTCGATTTTTGAACTCCCTTTCATAAGAACATAACTGGGTTGTTAGTTCATCAACAGTTCTTTTGTCATCCCCTAACAACAACCAACTAGACCTAAAAGTGATATATTCATTTGGCAGTATATCTAAGATCTTGCAGTTTAACAGTAATTCAGGTAGTGTAGCTTGTTTTGCAGTCCTGAATTTAATTCGTTCCACAGATTCTTTAACTTCGAAAGATGAGCCGCTATATTTTCATTTTCGTTCCATTTAAACTGAAAAAACTTCATGCAAATATTATACAGTTGATTTTCTGATGACGCTTCATGCAGCTTTTGCAATTCTATCCAAATTTCTCGAGCAGTTTGAAAACGCATTACCTTATGAAGGGTTTCTTCTGTCATGGAGTTTGTTAAGACAACCATTGCATTGTTATTAGCCTTCTGAAAATCCTTAACATCTTTCTCGTACTTTGTTCGGGCAGCCGCATCAGCGTCCGCGGCAAGGCTTTCAGGTTTAATCAACTTCCCTTCAACTGCTTCTAAAGCACCAGCATGGCAGTTCAAAATGAATTTTATTCTATACTTCCAAACTTGCCAATCTGTTTCACCAGCTAATGGTTTAATCTGAACTTTAGAGAAATCCATCCTGGATAAAATCCGCGTGGTTAGGCTTAATGCGTACGTTCTAAATCACTTATTTTAAATTTAACATTACGCGCAGGGAACGCGATGTTGTTCCCATAACCTATTAATGCTATTGGTTTATGGATAAAAATAACATACTGTATATTAAGTTTAATTAGGAACAATTTATTTATCTAGATTACATATTTAATTCGGCATACTAACTACGAAGTAAAAATGTCAACTACTTACTCGTTACAGGCAAGAACTGTTGCCACACAGAAAAACAAAAAAAAAATTTTTTTTCTTTTAACATAAATGAATGATTAAATGAACGAATCTTCAACATTATCAACGCTTTCATCTAAAATATATCGGTGAAACATCGCGCAATTAATGAAACGAGCGTTTCTGGTTTCTTAGTTCCATCTAAAAGATCGCCAGAAAAAGTGCATTCTGATTCCGATATGTTACCCATAAAAATGCCGAGAACAGAAACTGATACCGAAGTTTTGCAGAAAGTTAAACAAGATTTGACAAAGCCAAAAGAATCTTTACCCAATGTGGACGCTGCTAATGAAGATGAGTGTAAAAAACACCACTTTTAATAGTACTCTACTTTTAATAGTTTTATGATGTAGCATAGTCGTTATATGCTAGTCCAGGCAAGGAGCGTAACCAGAAATTTTTTTCGGGGATTGTATGAGATATAACTTTATATCGATAAACTTAATTTCTTACTGACGCTAAAAATCTGAAAACTCTTAGTAACTAATTTTGAAAGTTTCGCAAGGGGATATATCCCGATATCCCACTCCCTGGTTACGCTCCTGCAGTGACATTGGAAATAAGAAAGGAAGTATTTATTATTGTGTGTATTATTTCTATGATAGAAAAGGGGGGGGGTTGGGGCTCGAGCCTCCCCCCATACCTTTGGAGGATGATAGAAAATAACCATATATCGGTGCATGGGCGCCGGCAGCATAGGGCAAGGGGGGGCATTTGTCCCCCCCTGGATTTTTGTATGCAGTGTTTTTCCTTGCTTTTTTATTCTTTTCAACATGGTAACCGTACGTTGAAGTAGTCTTTGCCCCCCCCATGGGAAATATTCTGGCGGCGCCCATGTATCGGTGTCTTTTTCAGTGTCCAGAATCCATGAAAACATACTCAGCCCCCCTCCCCTCAAACCTACTGAATTGCTACGCTACTGCGCCCCTATCGGATTGAGGGGATACCTAGCATTAAGCTATGGCTTATTATTACTGGATTTCTTTTTATAAGTGCAAGAGTTTATTCTGATTCATGGTAATTTATCTTCTTAGCTCTTTGTTTTTAAATAATGAATTTTAGAATAAAGAAGATTTATAGGTATATATATTTATATATAAATATTTTTATTTTTGAAAATATTCAATTTAAACATCGGTACTCTTATTTTAAAGATGGCTTTTTAAAAATTAAAGAATGGTATTAATAAGTCAAAAACAATTTTTTTAAAAACTTCTTTAAATTAAATGTTAGTGTAATTGTAATGTTTTTAAACGAATTTTTAAATGCTGAAAGGAAACAGCAACACTTTTTAAAGGAAACTGGTTTAAAATGATTTAAAACTCACTTCTTAAAATGTAAATATTGGCTATATATAACTGTGATTAAAATTAATAGTTAATTAGTTTTGTTAGACTAGTTTCAATAATTGTGTTTACTATTTTTGATATTGAAAAGCTTATTGCCCCTCACAGACTTTAATTAAGCATCTGTAGAAATCTTATGAGAAGTTTAAACTTTCTACATCACCTCATTAATGCAAGGGAGTATATTTTACTTATTGGGAATTTCTGTAAGAGGGTTGTATAAAAAGTAAAAGTTTTTATTTATTTACATTTAATTTCCTGAAAATGTTCGACACCATAAAGTAACTTTGTAATTAATTATATATGTCTAAGATCAATATTTAAAGAAGAAAACCCAAGAAAATATGTGCTATTATAGTATTCACTTTATCTGCAAGCAATCATCTGATCGCTGACATTAACGATAACTCTTTGCGATTTTCTGTTTTATCTGATCCGGTCTTCGAATTTCTGTACCAACTTCGAATGTGAGGGACGTCTGATGTGTCGAAAAATCGCACGAAGTGACAATGCAATCCTCTGTTTTGCGATTAGTTTTCATAAGTTTATCAAAACTGAACTGTTTCGTAGCTTTAAATGGCAAAATTTGGGGGTCTTCCTATCGAAATGATAATAGATAATGTAAATTATCTGACAATCTTACAAAAAAACTGTACTTTATAAAACATTTTTTTACGTGATTTATAGTGCTCATGGAAAAAAAAAAACGAATTATCATGCATATTAAATTGGAATTATTGATCAATTTTTCGGGGGGGTGGGCGCAATTATAGCCTTTGGCCTAGGGCGCAAAAATGTAAATCCGGCCCCGAGTCCCCTCCCCCAAAGGCAAACGGATTCGCAAAAACAGTGACACATTCCTCTTCTACACAATTTTTGCATCAGATATTGTTAATTCTACAGAGTTTCTAAAGTAATTTTTAAAGATGAGAAGAAAATGACGTCATCATTAAAAACATCAACTGGTGATCTGAAAACTATGACCTGAGAATAACTTAATACACACACAAACCATTTTCGGTTACGTCGCATGCTTTTGAAAACATAACAAGAAAGATAAATCACGCCAAACGCATAGATCGTAAAACACTTTCCAACACAAAACACAATGTTTTTGAGTCAAATCTGGCGATATTTTAGTAATATACACCTTTTTAAAGGTTATCGCCATCAATGAAATTTTGCATTATTATACATAAATTTTGAGATCCTGAAAAAACTCTAAAAGTTATATCTGTCTTTTAATTGAAGAGAAAATTGTTTTTAAATGTTTACATTTATTGCATTGTGCTTGAAATGAATGAATATCTCTAAACTGCCATATATCGTAATGCGTTGGAATTCTTTAAGTGCTCCTGAAGAAGAACTGTTAATGCTGCAGACACTATGTACGCTTTTTATCTTATAACTTACCAACCAGCTCTGGAGGACATAAATTAATCTCTAATGATATGCATTTCGATGCAATTAGATTTTAAACATCGGAAAACGATTTTGCATTCGAGTGAATGAGAGATTACAATCAGAGCTCCCAGGATCCCAGGGGTGGTACGTGCGTCCATTTTTAAGTTTATGACAGATTCTACCAACATAGAATGTTCGAAAAATGAGCCCTAAAATTCTGTGGAAAGTGTGTTCAACGATATTTTGAAGCAGAAGATTTCCTTGTTTATTCTTGAAAAATTTTTTGTTTGTTTCTATACTAACTAGAGAATAACAATTTTTAAAAAATGCTACTCTACTTAACTGCGAAGCATTCGAGATCCATTCACAAAACCAGACCCATAAATAAAGACAAAACAAGACCCACAAACAGGTGCACAAACAGGTCCGAATTAAGGCCACAAGGAGACACGGAGTTCGGAAAAACAGGGATCCCAGTTAAAAAAGAAACTTTTTTAAGTTCAGTTATTGCAAACCAAAGCGAATCTACCGAGCAGGAGCGTAGCCAGGGGGGGGGGATATCGGGATATATCCCCCCCGAAATTTTTTGGATTAGTGATGAAGTTCCGTCTATTTATACACATATAAGTTCATATCCCCCCCTCCGAAAAATTTTCCTGGCTACGCGCCTGCTACCGAGTACTGTGTACGACTTTTAAGAGGATCTCTCTTGATTATGTTGTAATAAACACTTAACAAAAATTAATTTTAAAAAAATTATAATATCCAGTAAATTTTTTTTATTTAGTTTCGAATTGTAACATATAAATAGAACATACATGTCATTTTTGAAAACTTCTGTTGAAATTCTACAGTGCAACCTCCGTAAGTCGGAAACCAGCGAATCCTCAAAAAGTGTCCAACAACTTATGCAGATATATTTCTATAGTATGGATATGCCGATGAGGTGGTTTAACCCTTTGAGGCGCACCCCTTTCCCAATGCTGAAAAAAGGGCAGCCGTTTCAAACGCTCGACTTAACTAACAACAAGATGGCGGACGATCGAAACGTTCATCGCGTGCCACAGATCTACAGACCCCTTTTTTTGACGCAGCTGGCTGTGCCGGGCACAGCCAGCTGCGTCAAAAAAAGGGTCTCTAGATCTGTGGCACGCGATGAACGTTTCGATCTTCCGCCATCTTGCTGGTAGTTAAGTCGAGCGTTTGAAACGGCTGCCCTTTTTTCAGCATTGGGCAATCTATCCAGCTGTTCTCGCATTCTTCCATTTTACAGCAGATGTCAGTGCTGTCAAAAATAATCGTGACCATTTTTTTACGGTAAATGACGTGCTAAAAAGGAAAGGATTCTCGTGGAGCTATGTCACCCGCAACTATTTTTATAGAAATCAAATCTATTCTACGTGACTGGCAACAGTCAAAACGTCAGAGTTTGGTGTTCCCAGAGCGGGAACACTGCGCGGTAAAGGGTTAAGAACCATTCTTAAGCCACTACGCCACCTATAGCCTTGGGTCCGGGATCGAATCCCGGATTGGGCATGGATGTTAAATTGTCCATCTTTTCATAGGGGTAACGCTGGCCGCCCACTGGGTGCCCCCATAATAAAATGGCCGCAATACCTTTGGGCAGTTGTAGTGGACAAAGCCTAATCGGAAAGTGCCCGCCCATCGGAAAAAAAAAAAAAAGATTATGCATACATTCCGTTCAATGGAAAAGTGTCCGACTTAAGATGTTGCTACACTATTATTTTGTAATTTTTTAACTTTTGGAATGTTATATTAGTAATTTAAAAAAAAAAGTATTTGGGGATCCCCTTGGTCTCGTGGCTCCGGGGCAATCGATCCAACCACTCCGCCCTCAACGCAGCCCTGCCCACAAAGTCGACGCATTTTATTAACACTTCAACGCGCGGTGTCCTCGCTGTGAGGACACAACTCTGACATTTTGGCTGTTTTGATTCAGGAAGATACATGTGATTTCAATTAAATACTTAAGGAGGACATCTAGATAGTCTGCCCAATGTCGAAAAAGTGTAGCCGTTGCCATCGCACGATTTAACTACCAGTAGCCGCACAGCCGACTGTGTCCAAAAAATTGTTCTTGAGCTCCGTGGCAGGCACTGGACGATTCGATCGACCGCCATCTTGCTGGCAATTAACGCGTGCGATGGCAACGGCTGCACATTTTCGATATTGGGAAATGGTTGTACTTCAAAGGGTTGAGAAGTCGCCACCGCTCTAGGCCAATAGTAATCCTTGAGCATTATCCGAGTGAAAATGGCCCTATTTTATGCCATTCTACCGGAGCGAAGAGAGAATACCGAAGAACAGCCTGTGTTACGTTTCGATTGATTAAAGAAAATGTTTTAAATGTACTACTGGTGCACGATCACACTCCATGGGTCTTTTTTTTTAATTACGCCCACCAGCGTCTTTTCAGACATAAGGCATAAGGGTGGCCATAACAAGGCCGTAGCCAAGGGGGGGGGGTTCAAACCCGCTCCGAAACTTTCAGGAACACGTACAGTCGAACCTCGATTTAACGTACTTTGATTTAAAGAATTCTCCAATTTAACGAATATATTTTTTTTTTTTTGTCCCGTCAAAAAGGGTGCTAAAATGCTCCGATTTAACGAATTTTTAGCATTGATTTAACGAACAACAATCGCCGAAATAAAAATCACACATAAAGCTAAAACTTTTCGCACACAAAAATTTTGAATCTTTCACACCCTAATCCAAGTGTGTAATACAATATTTTTTTTTTTCTCATTTCTCCAAACGAAGCAAGTGCCTACGAAGACAGCGATACAGAAACCGTCATTCACAATTACGCCGTGGATAACCATGATCAAATGGCTGGATGTGAAGATGCTCCTAAGTAATGGAAATTTTACGGAATATGTGTCTTGCGATGTACAGATAAGTACCTGCGATAGTGAACAGAAAGAGAATGAAGATTCCGAAAGCAGCGAAGATGGCACGTAAATTGAATTTAAAAAAGTGGCATTCCAAGTTGCAGCTTGCAAGCGTGCAAGTAGCAGTTTGCAGCTTGAACGCTTTAAAAAAATTTTTTGGTCTCACGAGGTTGATGATGTTGTTCTTATGAAGTTAGAAAGTATATAGACAAAGAACTTTGGAAAGTCAAAACAAAGCACTATCAAAGATTTCTTTCCAAAGTGCCAATAATTATGTATTATTAAGTTTTAAGACCAAGTAACATTAAAGAATTTATATTAGTTTAAATTTGATCACCTAACGTAATATGTTATAATTTTTAAGCTGTAGTAAACAATCATTTTTTTTTCCACATCTATATCTAAGGGTATTTTGCATTGATATTTTTATACCATACTCTTCACAAAAATTGATATTCGATTTAACGAACGGATTTGTGGGTACCTATGAATTCGTTAAATCGAGGTTCGACAGTATTACTATTTGCAAAAGGGTATTAAAAACCTGCCACATTGACATAAAACTCGAAAAGCCCTCCCGAAATTTTTTCCTGGCTACGATATTGGGCCTTAGGATACAGGGCCTCTGCAAACTTAAAGGCACCCCCCCCCCTTTTATGCTCTGGATAAGTGGTTCCCAGCTGGTGTCTCGCGGACCACTGGTGGTTCACAGCCACTTAGAACTGTGAACAAGATCTAAGTGGTTCTCAAAGCGAGTGAATGTTTTCACAATTTTACGAAGTAAAGCGAAAGGCTCAATTTCTTGCGGTATTTTTTTAGAGGATTAACAAGATGTTTCATAATCATTGTAAAACAGTGCAAGTGCGGGCGGGCACAATATTAAATACCATTCGATAAAATATTGTAGCATCTCTTGTCTTCGGCTACAAGTACATGTAAAACAAGATTGGTTAACCATCATGAGAATCGTAGAGTAGCTGACAATTTTGATACAATTTTGTATGTTTCATTTTATCATTAATTTTTGTGAAAGTTTTTACTTAAAAAATTTCATCCCTCACCCCACCTGGGAAAGAATTCTTTTAAGTGGTCCATGGGTAAATTAGAAGTTGAAAAGTGGTCCACGGGTTAAGTTGAGTTGGGAATCGCTGCTCTAAGATCAAGTTTTTCTCCGTTCTTGAGCTCGAAATGGCTCCCCGATGCGACTCTTACCTTACTTACCGTGTCAAGTTTTTTTTTTTTTTTTTTTTTTTGTGTGTGTGTGTGTGTGTCTCAATTCTAGCCATGTAATCCTATACACCCTCAAAAAGTATTCGCGTAAAAAGTAAAACTTGCTTGCATTGGTTTCGAATATTAAAATTTATTTATCATTAACTATAAATCAGGTTATGTTTAACTATCATTTTTCATATTTATGTGGAGTTTTGAGTCTTCCAAACTATTTGCGAAGCTAAAATAGGAGATTTTAGCTTTTATTCGTATACTTTTCCGAGAGGGTGTAAAGGGTCTGTAGATCTGTGGCACGCGATGAACGTTTCGATCGTCCGCGCGCACAGCCAGCTTTCATCAAAAATGGGTCTGTAGATCTGTGGCACGCGATGAACGTTTCGATCGTCCGCCATCTTGTTAGTTAAGTCGAGCGTTTGCAACGGCTGCCCTTTTTTCAGCATTGGGCAATCTATCCAGATGTTCTCTCGAATTCTTCCATTTTTCAGCAGATGGCAGTGCTGTTAAAAGTAATCGTGATCATTTTTTTACGCGAAATGACGTGCTAAAAAGTAAAGGATTATCGTGGAGCTATGTCACCCGCATCTGTATTTATAGAAATCGAATCTATTATTCGTGACTGGCAACAGTCAAAACGTCAGAGTCGGGTGCTCCCAGAGCGGAAACACTGCGCGTTAAAGGGTTAAGTAAGCTGTACCAACTCTCAAAGTTTGTGCCTTGGCAGCAAAATGACCCTTGTATGTATTTATGTATGTATGTAGTTCTTGGTAGCTTTGGGTATCCTTGCTTTTATTAAAGGCGTGGGAGAGATTTCAGCATTTATACGATCAATGCAATATGAGCACAAATCACGAGACAAGGAAAAATAACAGCTTATTAAATAATTTGTCAAATACACTCAAAATAGTGGACGGTTGTCTTCACGTTACACACTTTTTTTTTTTACAGGTTATTGTCAAGAAGGTGATAATAGGCTTTAATTATTGTTCTATTAGTGATAGGTGGACCATGTAAATTGTCCAAATAGATTCTGAAATAAGACGCCGTTAAGGAAATATTTCCCCGTTAATTTTCAGAAAGTTGCACTTTTTGAATTTGTGCAAGACCCCGTACACAAAAATTCACAGTTAGTAAAACACGTTATCAATGATTATGAGGGGACACAATGCACAAAATTTGGGGACTATTTTAAAAGCTGGCAGACATACAGTCGAAAAGTATGCCGACTTAAACCACTTTTCAAGGACTCTGGAAAGTAAAACATGTTGGATGATCGCCTTTCAGGGTCGTACAGAAATTACGAAAGAAAAATCTTTTCCCAGTCTAGCAACGATCGTTTACATTCAAACTTATGTTTAGTCCCGAAGCATCCATCTCCGACATTTTATGATGAAAGGCTGAATTTTTTTTTCTCCATTGCAGACAATATTAGAATGCTTAGGAACAAGAATTTTTAAAAAGTTAAATTTGCTAAAAGGCTAAGTTGTGCCATTTGGAAGACTAAGAAACAATGCTGTTCGTAAGACATCAAGATTCATGAAATTAAAAATCCTGTCTCAAGAATGGGGGGGGGGTAATTTATCTATAACATGGGTTGATCTTTAAGAGTTGGCATTAAAGGGCGAATCCAAAAAACTGATAATCCTGAACGCTAGTCGTAACGAGTAAGTCTCGAAAACGGATCTGGCCGAGACTGAAAAATCTAAGCCAAGTAGAGGAAATTTTCTCCAACATTGTAATTTTTGTGAAGAGTAAAATATTGTAAGCTAGACTCTGCATATGTATAATTAAATTACTCCTGCAAAACTAAATATGCACAAGTTCGCTGATAAAATCTCCAGAGCAGGCCCGAGTATGGCGTCATGGGCCCCGGAAGTTCAAATATTTCGGGGTCCACTCTAGAGAATTTCCAAAAGATAAATTTACAAAGTTTTCCAAATTCATGCCTCTTAATGAGTGGAAGAAAAAGGTTGGAGAACGTATGTCTGAAAAAATCTATTCCTTCTCATGATCTCCCTCGCCTAACCTCCTACAGATAATTCATATGCATTGGCTCACTGTTATGTACCTTATTTTTCAGTCAGTCAATCACCTTCAATGCATATCGTTCATTCCATGTAAAGTTCAACACAGAGCAACTCCGTAGTTCGTTCGCTTGATTCTACGCAAGTATAATTTACTCACTTTTATCCAATTCGCCCTAGATCCAAGTTACAAAATTATCCGACACTGCTGTAACATATCCAAATGTTGACATGACGTCATTGACTCATGAAGTCTGAATACAGTCAGTCAAACGTACTCAAGCGATTCATTTTTACAAATATTAAGCGCAAATTGTTAAGTGTAAGGGGGAAAAAATTTTAGTAAACAATTTAAAACTTCATGATTTATAAAATAGTTTAAAATTCGACCCAATTCTCTATGCATATTTAATTCAAACTGTTAGAGTAAAGCGGTATTTAAAAAGAAAAATTTGGAGGCCTCGAGCAAATGCCCCAATTGCCCATGCGGTAAAAAGGCCCTGGTCAAGAGGAAGGAAAATTGTAACTGGTAGCAATACCAACCCATAAGAGAAAATCCTGCGAAAAGAAATCATTCCGGTAGTTTCGATAAGCAGAGTCAGTCTGTCACTGTCTACAAACTTTTAAAACCGTCGTAAAATTTATAAATCATTAGCCTTTTCAGATGCTTTTAAATGCTGCTTGTTACCACATAATACTAGTTTCAAAATCTGTCCAAGAAGGAGATGAAGTAGACTTGTCGAGCAATGATTTTGTGGATACATCCTGGTTTGAATTTCAGTAATTTTACACAGAGCAAGAAAATAGTGACAACATGCATTCTATTCAAACGGACTTTATTACATCATAATCAAATGAAACAGTACATATTCTCGAATATGCGTAACATTAAGACTTTCAAGCAATACACGAAGTTCCTAAAATAAAATATTTGTCATACAAGTTTCTTGAACTCAACATTTTCTACAAAAAGACTTGCATGCTTCATAGAAACAAAAGCTAACTGAAGACTCAATTCTGTTATTTTAAGATATATAGATATAGATATAATTTAAATATTAAACTTACAATATAAGATTGCATTGTATGCTGCTCGAGGGCCACCTGGCTAGTGAGGGATACCTTGGACGGAGGATTCTAACATTGTAATTTTTTTTCTCATTTCTCCAAACGAAGCAAGTGCCTACGAAGACAGCGATACAGAAACCGTCATTCACAATTACGCCGTGGATAACCATGATCAAATACGTATTCATGTTGCATTTGGCCGTGGATAACCATGATCAAATAACCATGATCAATTACGTCATTCACAATTACGAGGATTCAACATTGTAATTTTTGTGAAGAGTAAAATATTGTAAGCTAGACTCTGCATATGTATAATTAAATTACTCCTGCAAAACTAAATATGCACAAGTTCGCTGATAAAATCTCCAGAGCAGGCCCGAGTATATAGATATATAGATTATTTAAGATATATAGATATAGATATAATTTAAATATTAAACTTACAATATAAGATTGCATTGTATGCTGCTCGAGGGCCACCTGGCTAGTGAGGGATACCTTGGACGGAGGATTCTAACATTGTAATTTTTTTTCTCATTTCTCCAAACGAAGCAAGTGCCTACGAAGACAGCGATACAGAAACCGTCATTCACAATTACGCCGTGGATAACCATGATCAAATAAGATCAACCTTCAACATTGTAATTTTTGTGAAGAGTAAAATATTGTAAGCTAGACTCTGCATATGTATAATTAAATTACTCCTGCAAAACTAAATATGCACAAGTTCGCTGATAAAATCTCAATAGTTCTCTCGTTATCTTCTAGTCTTCTCTCTTCTAGTCTATCTCGTTGATCTTATCTCTTCTAAGATCAAATAAGTATTCATGTTGCATTTGGAGAAAACCGACCCAACTCCAGCCAGATGGCCGCGCGATAGACTAACTCTGAACCTTCACACTTCGGCCGTCTACCATGTTCAGTATCCACCAAAGAGACCCCAATAGATTGTCAAATTCCTTTTGAAGGTATTTTGCTAAACTACTTTTCATTGCTTGGAGCTAGGCACATTCAAAATGCGAAGATCTAAACAACTTAATTTGAAAATATTGGCGTTTTCATTCTAGCTTTTAAATGTTACCATAAGCTTCTGGTTACACCAAAATTTTAAGAGTATAATAACCGATTTCATAAATAGTGCAATTTTACATTTAGGGTGGAAATCAAGAAAATTATTACATTCAAATGGCAATTTTGAAAATTAAATTCATGCATATGAAATACACATTTAAGTATACGAACAGTAGTTTACTTGTTCAGACTACACAAGGAAATTCAGAATATTAATCATTAATCCATAGATTGTAATTTAGCATTGAAAGTACCATCATGAGAAATCTGCCAAGTAATTATTGATTTCAGAACAGATTTAAAACCGAAAACTCAGCAAAATTCAGCATTAAATTAAAATAAACAAGATTTTCAGAGTTTATGTCAGAGAATACTTCGATTATCCTAATGGTAATTTCTTTTAAGTTTTATGTACGCGATTTATATTGTATACAATATATTCAGTTTTATATCCACATTCATAATTTTACAAAATTCTAAAATTACAATACTGAAACCTGAATTTCAAAACAGTCGAACTGGATAGATAGCCAAAGTTTATAAAAGACTAATTTTTTAATTTCTGAAAAAATAGCTTTTTGTTCAAGTTTGTGAACTATGAAAAAGCAATTATGATAAACTAACCTGCAAGCAGAGCAAACAGTTTGACAGAAATCTAATTTGACTTAACCCTTATTTTGCAAAAAAGTTTACAAAAACGAAAGACAACATTAAAGATTTACGGTTTAATTTAATGTATTAAATA